>CAMZMU010000118.1:4392954-4631547 GCA_947311845.1 Poa pratensis
AATGGGCCTCACAAGTTTCGACTATCCGCACAAACAGACCCATACGCATTCAATATCGCCTTCAGAAGAGGGCGCCTTCATGAGCATTTCATTGCCCATTTCCTTCACGGCGAGCGTAGCACCAGACACAATGTATTCGTCGTCCTCCTCTTTTCAAACGAAGAAGAACATCTATTTATTTTTGCGCCGATTGGGGTCATAGTTGAGAACAAAACTCATCTACAAATTGAACTTCAAATTAAGCTCGGGAACGGAGTGGAATCAATTTCTAAACTACAAGTACGAAAAATCCAGCATTGTTTTTGCTCCGACTGGGTCATAGTGGAGAACGAACTCACCTACAATTTAAACATCAAATTTAAGCTCGGGAACATAGTGGAATCGATTTCTAACTTGCTAAACCACGGGGGTAGCGTCGTTCATGTCTATTTGTGGTTGTCGTAGATCTGTATAATCTTTAAACCCTAAACCTGCTTAAACCACGGTGGGCTGGTAGCTCACCATAGGCGTGCAAGGTCAGCAGAAGGGCCACAAACCAGACAACCAAACATATTGGTTTATAGCTTAAAGACAAATCCGGGAAACCAAACACAAGCACATTGCATGTGTGCTCAAATTCGGCCCCAGTCGAACGGGTGTGGCTAGAAAGTGGGCAATCAAACCAAGTGCACAACATGGCTCAGCTCCCATTTTTCTAGAACCAGGTCCTAGTGAGCCACGGATTCAATGTGGTAAATAACGATGTGAAGTAACCAAACATGCGCATACACGCTTCACTCGCGTAGATCGGGCTAAAATAAAAACGTTTGCTTCCTCCGTTCATTTGTTTTCACACTAGTAATCGTGCACGTGCACATGCGTATTGACTAATGCACAAAAAATATTATACATATGAAATAAAGTTATTTTCTATTTTTTTCAAGCTGTTAATGATGATGTGTACAAATAATATTCAGTGATGCAAGATCATGCAATGCATTTAAAGGTTCCAGCTTTTTGATCTCTGTGTGGAAAAATTATTAGAAATTCTTTTTAATTTTTCCTGCATCGCACTGTACCTGTACCTACCAAAAAGGCTAGCTCTGAGATATGAAGCACAAATAAGACATCATGCCCGTACTCCATATAATACTGGTTAATTTTCGAAATAATACTGCAAACTTCCATATAATACTTTACAAGACATCATGCCCTAAGAGGCTAAGATGTTGAGCAACCAATTTTAAATAATACGTGACAAACTTCTATACACTTCTATGCATGAAAAAATAGTCGTTTCAAGAATACATAAAAAAAAGTTTATAAGCAACTTGAAAGGTCTTCCTCACCAAATGAAAAGGATCTGGTGGAGTTGTGTCTTACCTCAAGAAATTTCTAAAATCCCATAGGCCAATCTTTACGAATTCCATCTGATTTAGAAACCAAGCCAGCCTGAAAGAAAAGTGATCAATAGAAGAAGGACACATGAAAATCAGTCCAAAGAATATATATATATAACACCACCTTCAAATATTGATCATCTTCCACATGGCAATGACCCAGCTTATGGTTAAAGCTGGGTATATTATCCCTGGTGCTTTCACAAGTAGCTATTCCCTAAATTTTCTACAATATCACATCCCTGTAATGATCCAGCATCTATATATGACAATCTTGCTGAGACTGAATTAGGAAGAAGGGAATGATAAAAGGAACTGCAAAAATCAACCACCTTGGTACCTGATCCCCAATCTTGCATGGACATGGCGTTGGCACATGCAGCCTAGTGATCAAGGAGCTGCGGCAGATCATAGTCCTGAAGAAATATTTAGATTCAGGCCTTGAACTCTTGATCTCAACCCATTTTAAATAACCTGAAAACAAAGTCGCATCAAGCTGACTTGAGATAAAAAAGACTAATTTGGCCAATCAGAGCCGCATAAAGTAGGATCCCTGATCAAACAGTTTCATCATGCCAACAAGGTTGGACAGGTGGACTCTGATTTCTGAATCAACAAAATCAGGTCTAACCGAGATACATCTCCATTCCAGGCCGGTTACCCAAATACCGTGGTTATTGTTAGCAAATATATACATTTCCATTACCTCAACAAATGAATTCAGCCTTCTTATATACATAGTAATCGTGCACGCGCAATGCACGCCACTGACATATTCGCAAACACTGAAACATACTTCATTTATCAAATTCGCATATTGTCGATACATCATTACAAATGTACAATACGTAGGTGCATTCATACAACATCACTCCGGATTCTGTTAAGCTACTCTATGGAAAAATGACATGTATTTGGTATGAATGAGATCAAAGATGTACAGAATCTTCAGTCAAGGAGGACTGCAGGACGGCAGTCTAGCCCCTGTGGCCTGTGGATATGCTAGACCATAAACCTGAAACAATTATAAAGGAGAATGTGAGCATCAACCTTTCATGGCATACGTTATGTGCCATGTGAATTTTCAAGTTTTCTTATGATTCAATCCAAAGCAAAGCCTTGTAATCACCTAAAACCAAACTGATGAATTGTTTGGAGTCCATAATTCAATTCACCTTAAAATAAAAAATATCGTTATAAAGCAACACAATAGAATCAATATAGTAACAGATATATGATGAGAGTATAATTGTAACCAAATGAAGTAAGTACTTGTATTATATGATGAGCTGGTGCAAATTCAACCTTCAACAACACTACACGCACAAGGCACAAAATCACAATACCAAAGAAAAAACACCAGGGAAGATGTGCTTCTCCAGCACACTCACGCAGGCCGTGAAATGCAAGGGCATTATTAGTAACAGAAGAAACAACATTCAACCATACACTTAATATTTATGTAGCAGAGCATAGCACATGTGTAGCTATTTGACGTTCTGGTACATCGTCCTCTCACTGTCAAAACGGATCAAGTAAGGGTGTCTTTTAGCTTGCTAACAAGCTTGAAGTAGAAGGTGCCGAACATATCCACATGATGTTCCTCGCAGCGCCCTCGCCATGAAGCTTAGCGAGTTGTAACTTGTAACAAAGCAGCAGTGCCAAGCAGAACAAGCAGTGACCGAACTTCGGCACCTGAGTTGTATCCAGTTGCGCCGCCAGGGGCCATCGGGAAATTCCTGCTTGCCGCTCATTGTTCATTCAAGACAAAAAAGCGTTCTAGGCTAACCCATAATGCTGGAATTGGATCTTCAGGTGAAAACCTAAAAATAACTAGCAATGAAAAATCACAAGGATCAAAAAAGTAGTTTCCATCGGTTCAATTTTGTTTATTCTTCACAATAAGTTGATGAAAAAAAAAGATCAAAATAAAAAATCATGAAGCATACACTCAGTGTTCCATGGAAAACAAAATTCCATGCCTATCAAAACCATGATGGAATTCGCAACAAATATTCATACCCGCTGTAAATCAGTTGCTCTCCAAAAATGGACATGAAAAGATTGATACCTGATCAGCTTGCGGGCCCCAAATCACTATATTATTCAGAAATATACTGAGTTGTTTCCAGATCAGCTTGGGGGCTGCAAATAAAAATGATATAGAAATAAAATTGTGATACATGTATACAAGAGTCAAAAGATCCAGTTATATAGAAGGGACATGTAGGCCTACACGTTCCTATCTAGAATTGTACACCAAGTATTTCAGTATGTATATCAGAGGAAACTTCTCCTCTTGATTTGTAAGCAACAACAAACATGCCAATAGTCCCAACCGATATGTACATTGTGGCCCATTTAGAAGATACTCCCTCCGTTCCCAAATGTAAGATGTTTTAGGTGTTATACATATTGTCTACACGCACATTAAAATGACTGAACATACACATGAAACATGTCTAGATACATTTGTGTGCATGTGAATGTGGACAAAAGCTAAAAATCTTATATTTAGGAACGGAGGGAGTATCATTCATCCATGCAAAACATAGAGCTTGACACACAAAACTTATCATTGGTTGTCCTGATAAGCACACCATTTAAGCTATAGAAAAGAGACTTAAGAAGTATTGTATTTATTATCCAAAGCATCGTAATTAAAAGGGCCATTAGTGATAATCAAACACCATGGACTGTAAAAGGGTCATACCACTAGTGGAAAACGGGGCACTAGCCGGTTCCAGACGGCCTCAGGTCCGGTTGGGCAACTGGGACTAGCCAATCGTGACTAGAGGCCCCCCCTCTAGTCCCGGTTGTCCACGAACGGGACAAGAGCACTCCCACGTGGCCACGGAGGAGACCGCAGGGCTAGAAACCTTTAGTCCCGGTTCGTAACACGAACCGGGGCTAACGGTAGGACCTTTTTTTTTCTTTTCGATTATTTTTCAGGGTTTAGGGTTTCAAGTTGATGCATATATATATAACACATACAATTACATGAAGATCACATTGATGCATATGTATAACACATACAAATTAAGTAGTATATATAGATCACGTTTTCGTATAAACTACTTAATTACATAGAGATCACTATTACATGGAGGCATACTATTTTTCAACATAGTGGTACTCTCCGAATTTAGCTATGATCTCCGCCAATTCCTCCGCAATTGCTTTGAAGCGGTCCTTTATTGCGAGCGCGTTCCGCTTTCTTTTCAACTTTAAAAGAATGAGATCAAAATGAATACATGAGTTGTGTGTATATATATCAAATCATAATAAAACAATTATGAATGAAACTCAGTACAACTGATGGTAACAAATAAAGTTGTGAATATGTTTACGTACATCTCGATTACTTCGGCTGTTGATCTCTCGTTGGTCCTAATGTGAATGAACTCGCAAGCGTAGAATCCACATAAATCAGTCCCCTGTGGCTGTTTATGGCAAAATGTACAAGAATATAATTCAATCAATTAATTATCAAGTATGATAATGGTGCGCGGACCTAGATAGTACTACTTACGTCGTTCAAACGCCATGTCAGTTTCGGTTTCCATTCACCGGATTCTTCATTGATGAACGATTTCCAAACGCTGCCCGACAAAGAAAATAAACAAAGGAGTTATTAATTACTTGATATCAGGAAATGAATGAAAGAGGCGATAAGAATTGAAATTACTCTGTGAGCATATCAAAACAGGTCTTTAATTGTTTAGGATCTCTCCTTAACGAGTCAAGAACTTCAACTTCTCCAGCATGAATGTTAATGACGAGAAGAATAAAGTGAAACCTGCGCACGTTTATGTACGCAGTCATGGATAACTCATCATTTAAAACTTAACATCGGGTGAGCAAAATAGAATGTGTACAAGACAGTAAACACTCACTTGAAGTTGTAAGGAAAAATATTTCTTTTTTGTCACGTTGTCGCTTCAAAAACCTTAGCAAAATCCCCGGTGTGTCCTTGTTATAAAAGGGATTTTCTATGGTGACTTCATGAACTTTATCCGGGTCAATGAACCCAATGTCCGTGATTTAATCCCTTTTGCATTCGAGAATCTTCATTCTGCATAATATAGCGCACAAAAGATTATAGTGAGGATAATTGCAGACTATGAATGAGCTTAGGTAATTAAACACTTAAATTACAGAAATAAATCACTTACAGACAATAGCACTGATGATAGATTTGTCGAGGCCCCGAAGATTGTATAACTGAAAAAGTTCGGTAAACTCAACGGACACAGCGTATTCTTGGAAGTAGTGCTCTTCCTTAACTCCCACCATGATACTGATTGTCCCTTCCTTTGCGGCTTTCTTGTACTAGTTATGCAAATGACGCATTTTTATTGTTAGGGACTTCACCTGCTCGACCAAATTTTCCCCGACAACATATTTCTATGCTAGCTCGGAGATGGGGTAATCAGTTGTCGAACCCATGTGTTGTTGAGAATCTTGAGCGGCCATGTCGTAAAACACCATGAGGGGGGGGACCGATTGTGCGTCTGTTCTCCGAGCTGGGGAACTTGTTTCCCTATTTTCGGCTCCTCCGACTTATTGCTATATGACTTGTCAATAGAACGCTCATAGTCTGATGGCGGCTTTGGTGGAGGGTTTCCATAAGGCAGTGAGGGTGCGCTCAACGACCTCCGCCGGTATTGTCTCCCTTGGTGGCTCGGGCTTTTTCGGTGCAAAAAAGGCTATATTGTAGGCTTAACGACGGCGTTGTTTTTCTCGGTAGTGTTTTCTCCTTTCTAGCTTTCTTCTTAACCAGCATCCCATTGTGGCGCTTCATCGGGAGCCACTTAACGGGCGCTTCCTCACGCGGCGGAGATCGAGATGGACTCGCCCTGGGGTCCTTCTCGGTGGGGGGACTTTGCTGCTGAGGTGGACTGCTACAAGGAGGAGTCGGTAGCCTTGGTAAGGAGCCTGGAAAGACGATGTATTTCTTGTTCCATAGGACGAAACCACGCTTGACTTCTCCAGTGTCTTCTCCTCGTCACCTCTAGGAATCTCAAGATCCATTGTTTCAAATCCCGGCACAACTTCATCCACCCACGACACGAGCATAGCCAGCTGGAATGTCACCAAGATGGTTGCTTGCTCCAGGTTGATTGATAAATCATAGCCGACCGCCACCTTCAAGGATATGTTCCTCATTGACATATGTAACTCACAATCTGTCTTCTCCGTGACATCATCCACGGGGTAGCGAGCCGCCAGCGGTTCGAATGTAGATGCTTCTAGCTGCGTGGAACCCACGCTGCTTTTTTGCTGAGATGGAACGTTTTCAACCGTGGTATTATTCGAGCTTACCACATCACCTTGTCAGGACCCTCTTCCTGAGGCGCGGCTCGCCATCAAAATAACCAGGGTCATCTCGCCTGATCTTATACCGCAATGCACCGCATACCGGGCATGCATTCAAATTCTCGTACTCCTCGCCACGGTAGAGGATGCAGTCATTGATGCATGCATGTATCTTCTGCACCTCTAATCTTAGAGGGCAGACAACCTTCTTTGCTTCTTACGTACTGGGGGGCAATACGTTATCCCTTGGAAGCATCTTCTTTAATATTTTCAGTAACTTTTCAAATCTCTTGTCACCATTCTCTACCTTCCATTGCAGCAATTCTAGTGTGGTACCTAGCTTTTCTGGATATCTTCGCAATCTGGGTACAACAATTTGTTGTGATCCTCTAACATTCTCTCGAACTTCAACCTTCATTTTCACTTCCGCAGTTTATCTTTGCATCAAGAATGGCCCGACCAAGATCATCATCGGGCTAATCAACAATGGGCTCATCTTCAGCTTCGTCTTCCCCATTGTAGTACCACCGTGTTCACCGAACATAGGATAGTTGTCATATCCTCTTCTTCATTGTCTTCCATTATAACCCTCTTTCTCCGTGCTTGGTCCAACAATTATAGCCGGCATGAAACCGGACTGCAACAGGTGGACGTGAATGGTTTTTGAGTAGACTAATCCCTCGTATTCTTACAGGCACTACATGGACAACAAATAAAACCATTCGACCGCTTATTTACCTCTGCCACGTGGAGAAAATTATGCATGCCACTAATGAACTCGGGACTGCGTCGGTCACCGTACATCCATTGCCGGTTCATCTGCATTATATAAGTATATCAAAAACCATTACACTATATCACGAATAGATAAGTGACCAAATTAATTAATACAAGTTCATCACATTAAAAGCAAAGTAGAGTAGTGATCAAATGTAATACATAGTTCTCATAAAACATACATTGAAACTAACATACAACTATCTGAAGAATTTAAATCCAACAATAAATGCGATCAAAATCGCAACTAAGATAATTACTGAACCAACAGCATAATGATATCAAGCCTCTTGATTAATGGCATATTTTCTAATCTTTTTAATCTTCAAGCGCATTGCATCCATCTTGATCTGGTGATCATCGACGACGTCGGCAAGCTTAAAGTCCAATTTCATTTCTCTTCTAGGCATTGGAGACGAAGATCTTCACTTTTTTTCAATTTTTCTTTCAAATCATTGTTTAAAAAAAAATTAGCATCTCGACATGAGGGTCGGTTGGAATTTCCGGTTCAACTAAATATAGATAAAAATATCTATCTCAAGTCGGTCGGCATAATTGTTATAAAATGAAATGAAACTAAAAGTTATAAAAGTATACCACATCCGAATCATAGACCAGACAAGGGCCAAAGGGGACGGATATCAAAACCATGGCACTATACATATAAAAAACAATTATACAAGTAAGAAAATTATACAAGTAATAACTATGCATCTAAATCATGCATTTAAATAAAAGATAAAAACAAGAGGCTCACAGAGGTGGTGCCGATGACGGGATGACACGGGCGATCGACGGCGGTGAGGACGGGGACGACACTAAAACTCACAAATCATACTTTAATTTGAGCTCGAATTGCATATAAAACAAATGAAATCTCCACTAGTAGGAAACTGCCTTCTGTGGATCACTTTTTGTGGCGCACCAAGTAGCCATGCGCCACAAAAAAAATTCTGTGGCGCACCAGGCCACATGCGCCACAGAAATGTCACCTTCTGTGGCGCACCTTGCCATGTGCCCCACAGAATGTGACTTTCTGTGGCGCACATGGCCTGGTGCGCCACAGAAAGTGACATTTCTGTGGCGCATGTGCTCCATGGGCCACAGAAAAGTCACATTTCTGTGGCGCATGGAGGTGGGTGCGCCACATTTTTTTTTTCTGTCTCAGGCATGCCTACCCCCCCCCCGGTGGATCGCCTTTTCAGTTCCGTAAACAAGAAAAGAAAATGATAAAAATTTCAAAAAATAAAATCCTTTGACATGTAGTTTCGCTTTAGTGTCTAGTTGGTATAGAAATTTTGAAATATGAATTTTGACCTTTTTTTGCAAAAAATAGAAAAAAAATTGCAGGGGCATAACTTTTGCATACGATGTCGAAAAAATGCGTTTAATATATCAAAAAAATCAAAAGAGTAAAAAGTTATTTCAAAAGAAGATTTTTTCTACAAAATCAAAAAAATTGGAAAAAAAAAATTCGGTAGCGCACGGTTGGTGGGTGCGCCACAGAATTGTTGGGCGGGATTCGAAATTTGAATCCCGCCCAACAGCCCTTCTCGTCTTCCTCTTCTTTCTCCTTCTCTTCTTTCTCTCATTTCACTTCTCCTCCACTTCTCGTCTCCCTTCTCCTCCACTTCTCCTCTCCCCTTCTCTCCTCTACCTCTACTTCAACTCTACTCCGGCGAGCTCCTCCTCCACCACCTCCGGCGAGCTTCTCCTCCTCCACCAACTCCGGCGACCTCCTCCACCACCACCTCCGGCGAGCTTCTCCTCCTCCACCAACTCCGGCGACCTCCTCCACCACCACCTCCGGCGAGCTTCTCCTCCTCCACCAACTCCGGCGACCTCCTCCTCCACCACCTCCATCGACCTTCTTCTCCTCCTCCTCCACCACCTCCTGCGACCCACCTCCGCGACCTTCTCCTCCTCCACCACCTCCGGTGACCCCCATCCTCCACCCACCACCGACCAAGCCACATACGGCCATGGCCACAGGCACCACGGCATCCGACGAGCTACGGCCACATTCCGGCGAAATTTCGGCGGCCAGATCTAGATCTGGCCGCCCTTTTTTTGAAATTCAAAAATAATTTTTTGGCGCATGGTACTGGGGTGCGCCACAAAAATATTTCTGTGGCGCATGGCTGGGGGTGCGTGATACCCGATGACGTAGTTACCTGCGTCAAAAAATATGGGTTAGGTTGAGACTCCAAGTGCAGAGTGTGTAGTAAGTGGAAGACGTGTTTTCCCCACGAGGGGTGACTCGAGGGTTTAATATCGAACTCTCGGGGAATCAGTAGTGAAGATTTATCTTTCCTATCCTTCTTTTGGTTACCTACAAAACAAAGTAAATGTTTTGGTCCTCAACCTCACCTAGTGGTTGTCAAGCACAAGGTGTGAGAATGATATCAAGATAATATGCAATGCAAACAAGAAATAAATATGCAATGGTGGTAAATAAATATGCAAGGATGGTGGTAGCAATGATAAATGATATTTTTGGGTTTTATATGATGAATGCAAGATGTAAAAGTGTTTTTGTATTTTCGGATTTTTAAATGGCAGAAAATGGAAAAGTGGTTGGAAAGGTGTTTCTTATGATTAAAAATGGACCGGGGTTCATGGTTTCACAAATGCACTCTCTCTTTAATAAAGTGGTAGACAATGGAACACTAGAGTTGACATATGAGATTGCAACACAACAGTTTAATGACAAGTTATAATTATATGGGCATCACGTCCTAACATAGAGACCTTTTGGTTATTAGTCTCTCTTATACTCCACCAAGATGCGAACTAAATCATAACACCTCAGTAATTAAGATAACTCAGAGTATAGCAATAAGTATCATGACATGAAGTTAAAATAAGAACATGCTAGATCTAGTCATGGAGTAGTGGCAATGGTCACACCCACATCTCCGGTAGCATGGTATTTCTTTTTATCCCTAGTGAGGCAACAAAGTAAGGTAAATACCCAAGTGGATCGCAGAACTTTCTCTCACGTTCACTGCACTAGCCACCCCCCGTTACTCCAACTAATGCACACGTTCCCCCTCACACGCTCTCATAAACATGCTTGATCATGACAAGTAAATAAGAACGGGGTACATAATATGCATCTACTTTCATAACTGAAACAAAACCATTGCAATCTCAAACATATATTAACTCATAAAAAGATCCACCACAAAGGTATTACATAGATGACCGTAATCATGTTCAGCAGCTCATACGGTACTAATTAGTGAAGCTCAAGAGAGAGAGATACATAAGTTACTTCCACAAACCCATAGTCCAGAGGTGGACTACTCCCTCTTCATCATGGAGACGGTGGAGAAGTCGTTGGAGAAGATGGAGACCACGCCGGCAGCGCCCCGCCGGAGTTTTCCCCCTCCAATCTGCAACTCCAGGTCTCTGTTTCGGTGTTTCTGTGTTTCTGCGGCGCTCCTTCCAGAGAACGTCGGGGGACTATTTTTATAGGCGGTTTTAGGTCAAAACGGAGTCGGTGGAGGAAAGATCGACGGCAACGGAGCTCCGAGGCCAAAAGGGGGGTCCCACGCGGCCAGGTACATGGGCCGCGTGGGCCCACTCATCTGGCCCTCGGGCCTCCGCTTGTTTGCTTCCTTCGCTCCCACGCTTTGTTCCTTCCAAAAACTGATGCTCGTAAATTTCCAGGTCATTTGGACGTCGTTTGGGTCCCTGAAACATTAAAATATAGAAATAGGGTTTTCTGCCTGCTGCAGGGTTAATTCCATAAAAATAGGAAACATATCAAATATTCCCAAAATCATTATAAAACAGTGATATAACCCTTATATGATGCAAATATGACTGGAATATAAGTAATAATGCAAAGTTCATGTATGCATTTTACATGCATCAACATCCCCAAGCTTAACCTATACTCGTCCTCGAGTATGAAGGTGATAAAACTAACATGGACTTTGCAATTTAATACTATCAATGGATATCAAAGATGATTACTATTGCTACATAGAGTCAAATGATTCATTCTTAAAAGGAGTAGCAATATGCAAGATAGTTTATGAAGTGATATCAAGTATTCAATGCAAGGATGTTCAATGATAATTCACAAAGTGTAACATAAGAGAAGAATACTATGGACCACATGTATGCATAATGATAAGTAAGAACATCCTACAATGGTCATAGAGTATTGATGAAAATCTGAATATAAAAGGTGGACACTTTGGAAAGATATATATATGAGTAGAGGTAAAGCATGAATAAATTTCATCTAACTTCTGAACTTCTCTACTTAAGTTAATGATTGTAATATGGTAATCCTTGGTGTCAAGCTCTCATTCCCCTATCATAGCATCTTGAATGATTAAGTTTAAAGTGAAAGCAAATACGAGTAGTGTGCTTGACAAAGTACAGGTTGAAAGTCTCATGCCCCTTGAATACAAGTACCTACTCCATGTGTTACTCAACTTGGAAACAAAGCAAGTTCAAGTTAAATATCATTGTAAGTAATAATAGTATCATTAAGAGCGTCAACTGGGGTACCTCTTGTCCCAGGATATGGAACAAGCCCATATCAAAATGACAAGACAAACAAACACAATGAACAATCTCAACACCCTTTTTATTTACCATTGATAGCTTTTTATTGTAAGGTGTATCACAGAAGGTTCACCATAGCATGTAAGTAAATTTCCACCATGAATGATGCATGGCTTAGATTAGCGGCCCAGGCGTCTCTCTAACCATTTATACAAACTCATTTAAACTCACTTCATTTCCACATTTATTTCACCCATGGTAAGCATCCATAAACAAAAGTACATGATATCAACTAAATGAGATGAAGTGCATGTTGAAAGCTTGCCATGTGACAGCACATATGAGCTAACTCTCAACCAAAGACATTTGTCAAGCCACAACATCATAATTTTAATCACAATGGGTCATATTTTATTTATGCAATGAAAGTAAAGTGTGCATCAAGTTCGAGAGAGCTCTATAACCAACTTTTCCCATAACAATCAACAACATAAGCATTTTCATTCAGAGGTATAGATAACACAAATATCATGATAAACATACTCGGAATAGCATAAAGCTAATAGGTAGATATGGTGGACTCACTGGAAAAACTTTGGTTGAAGGTGTTGGAAACAAGTTTTTGCTTGTTGGAATTTTTGGGCTAGCAAGAGGGAGAAAGTTGACCATCTAAATGCATGCATGAGTGTCCATAGAACTAACTAATCCATGTTAAAACAAGGTAAATAACATTTAGCATCAAAACATGAATAAAAGATAGCTCTTGATAAAATACTTGCAAATTATTACTCATTAACAAGCTCATGAATCATGCAACTATATGTATCTTTTAAAATCAACTCAACATCCCTTTTCCCAATCTTATAATAGCATCCAACATAATTCAACCCAAATTTCCAGTAGCTCTCTCATATATAAATGATAGTGTGGTGGTCTCACAAAATAAAAATCAAACCTAAACAAACAAAAAGACGCTCCAAGTTTATGCGATAAAGTGTTTCGATCGAAAAACAGAAGTTAGACGTGTGCAAACCGAGAGTGTGTAGGTCCAGTGGGGTTGTCTTCACATCCCCAAGCTTATGGTCTTCACCATCCTTGGATAGCTCTTGGTGCATCTCCTCTAATCCCTGTGAAAAAACTTCAAAACACCGTTTCTCCCATTTCTTTTCTGTGGGTGCATTAGTAGTGATAAACAAATAGATTTCTTGCTGCATATAATCCTTGAACAAAAATTCATATGAATGTCCAGAAAGTGTATAATGTTGTATGCCTACTCATAAACTCAATTGGATCAAAAAGATTCAAGTTAAAAGTTCTAAGCATGCATCAAACAAAATGGGACAGAATCTGTCCAGAAAAACAGCAGCAGCAAAACGTATTTTTCTACCCTACTTAACTTTGTCGAAAATTCCGAAAAATTCATGCATACAGAGGATGAAAAGTTGCCTACAGTTCAAATATGAGCTCATTCGGAGTTACAGAATAAGAATTAAAAATCATACCGTGCACAGATTCGTGCAGGAATAAAATCTCCGAACGCTATAAGCAACTTTTCAACCAAAATGAGTAAAACTTGGCACTTTATTAAAAATTCCAGAAACTAAACTAAACACTAAGTCTCTTGTTACAGCAAGAGGACACAAAGAAAATCACAAATAAAAACAACCGGGTTGCCTCCCGTAAAGCGCTTTCTTTATAGCCATATAGCTAGGCTTCTTACTTGATGTTTATTGTGGACGAAGCTCATGAGGGAGCTTGAACTTTGGTGTGTCCCTCTTCCTTGGGAAGTGTTCCATGCACTTCTTGTGTGGAAACTGAAACTTCACATTCCCTTCTTTTGAATCAATGATAGCACCTGTAGTACGAAGAAAAGGTCTTCCAAGAATAATTGGACTAGAGGTTTTATTCCCCATATCCATGATTAGAAAATCAACAGGCACAAATGTCATATGTAACTCTACCATAACATCACTTACTTTCCTAAAGCATGTTTAATGGAATCATCAGCAAGTGCAAGTTCAATAGAGCATTTTTCAAGATTTTTCAATTCAAGTACTTCATATAGTTCTTTAGATAAAACAGAGACACTAGATCCTAGATCAAGTATAGCATGGTGTGTCTCTTTTCCAATGGTTACTAGGACTTTGGGAATCCATATATCCCCAAGCTTAGGTGGTATCATAGCCTCTTGGTTGTACCTAGCAATCTTTTCTTTCAAGACATGATTAGCAATATAAGAACCAAAACCAGCTTGGTTAACATTAATGAAGGATCACTTGCAAATTTTTGTAAGATAGATATTAATTCATGCAAGCTACAATTCTCTAAGTCAAGCAATGGTTCCTTGACTTCACTAAGCATTTTAACTTCTTCAACTTTCTTTTCCCTATTATATAGGTTAAATATTTCATAACGGTCATCAAACACATCTTCAGGTACTTGGGCTTTTTCTAAACTTTCTTTAATTCTTACTTCCAAAAGCAAGCCATCAAGTAGATAGTGAGTGTCAGTAGCAGCAGTATTCATAAAAGAATCCTCACATTCATTATCCAAAAAGACTTTAGAGGTTTCAGACAATCCTCTATAAAACACATGCATGAGCATCCAATCCTAAGACCATGTTCCATTCCAAAAGCTATACCTCTAAACCTTTCCCATGTTTTCACTAGAGGTTCATCCTCTTCTTGTTTAAAGGTGATAATTATTTGTCTAAGATTACAAACTTTTCAGTGGAACAAAATCTTTCAATGAATGCAGCTTTTAAATTAAACCAAGTGCTAAAATTTCCAGGTGGCCATCTCAATATCCAATCTAAGGCTTTTCCACCTAGGGAGTAAGGAAAAAGCTTAATTTTAATATTAGCATGGCTCAAATTTAACATTTTGCACCTTTCATTAAACTTCTTAAGATGAGGTATGGATCTTCTTTTGGTTTCCCATAAAAACGGTATTCATAAATTGCTTTCATGATATTAGGATCTACCTCACATTTCTCAACAGGGATATTCATATCTTGAGGAAAGTTCTTAACACTAAATGGCCAGAAGGTTCTCTTTTCCATTATGCAAGTTTTTATGTTTTTTTTAATTTTTTATGCAAAACTGAAAATAAATATGCAAACCGAAAAAATGCAAGACAATGACAAAACAAGATAAATTGCTTTGAAGGTAAAGATGGATAAGATGATGCTCACGTAGGTGCAACCTCCCCAAGCTTAGGTGTTAGCACAAGTTGGTGATGAAGTTGACTTGTGAGATATCCTTGGATAAACCTTTCAGCAATGATTCCCCGGCAACGGCGCCAGAAAACAGTCTTGATACCCGACGTAGTTACCTGTGTCAAAAGAATATGGGTTAGGTTGAGACTCCAAGTGCAGAGTGTGTAGTAAGTGGAAGACGTGTTTTCCCCACGAGGGGTGACTCGAGGGTTTAATATCGAACTCTCGGGGAATCAGTAGTGAAGATTTATCTTTCCTATCCTTCTTTTGGTTACCTACAAAACAAAGTAAATGTTTTGGTCCTCAACCTCACCTAGTGGTTGTCAAGCACAAGGTGTAGAATGATATCAAGATAATATGCAATGCAAACAAGAAATAAATATGCAATGGTGTAAATAAATATGCAAGGATGGTGGTAGCAATGATAAATGATATTTTTGGGTTTTATATGATGAATGCAAGATGTAAAAGTGTTTTTGTATTTTCGGATTTTTAAATGGCAGAAAATGGAAAAGTGGTAAAAGTGGTTGGAAAGGTGTTTCTTATGATTAAAAATGGACCGGGGTTCATGGTTTCACAAATGCACTCTCTCTTTAATAAAGTGGTAGACAATGGAACACTAGAGTTGACATATGAGATTGCAACACAACAGTTTAATGACAAGTTATAATTATATGGGCATCACGTCCTAACATAGAGACCTTTTGGTTATTAGTCTCTCTTATACTCCACCAAGATGCGAACTAAATCATAACACCTCAGTAATTAAGATAACTCAGAGTATAGCAATAAGTATCATGACATGAAGTTAAAATAAGAACATGCTAGATCTAGTCATGGAGTAGTGGCAATGGTCACACCCACATCTCCGGTAGCATGGTATTTCTTTTTATCCCTAGTGAGGCAACAAAGTAAGGTAAGATACCCAAGTGGATCGCAGAACTTTCTCTCACGTTCACTGCACTAGCCACCCCCCGTTACTCCAACTAATGCACACGTTCCCCCTCACACGCTCTCATAAACATGCTTGATCATGACAAGTAAATAAGAACGGGGTACATAATATGCATCTACTTTCATAACTGAAACAAAACCATTGCAATCTCAAACATATATTAACTCATAAAAAGATCCACCACAAAGGTATTACATAGATGACCGTAATCATGTTCAGCAGCTCATACGGTACTAATTAGTGAAGCTCAAGAGAGAGAGATACATAAGTTACTTCCACAAACCCATAGTCCAGAGGTGGACTACTCCCTCTTCATCATGGAGACGGTGGAGAAGTCGTTGGAGAAGATGGAGACCACGCCGGCAGCGCCCCGCCGGAGTTTTCCCCCTCCAATCTGCAACTCCAGGTCTCTGTTTCGGTGTTTCTGTGTTTCTGCGGCGCTCCTTCCAGAGAACGTCGGGGACTATTTTTATAGGCGGTTTTAGGTCAAAACGGAGTCGGTGGAGGAAAGATCGACGGCAACGGATCTCCGAGGGCCAAAAGGGGGGCCCACACGGCCAGGTACATGGGCCTCGTGGGCCCACTCATCTGGCCCTCGGGCCTCCGCTTGTTTGCTTCCTTCGCTCCCACGCTTTGTTCCTTCCAAAAACTGATGCTCGTAAATTTCAGGTCATTTGGACGTCGTTTGGGTCCCTGAAACATTAAAATATAGAAATAGGGTTTTCTGACTGTGCAGGGTTAATTCCATAAAAAATAGGAAACATATCAAATATTCTTAAAATCAATATAAAACAGTGATATAACCCTTATATGATGCAAATATGACTGGAATATAAGTAATATAGTGCAAAGTTCATATATGCATTTTACATGCATCAGTGCGCCACAAAATCTTGCACTTTCTGTGGCGCACGGATGGGGTGCGCCACAAAATTATATTTTAGTGGCGACGATTCTGTGGCGCACCCACCAAAATTGGGGGTGCGCCACAGAATGTTTTTTCCGTGCACCACTAATAGGTGTTTCTGTACTAGTGCCCTAACTTAGTCATTTCATCAAACACCTAGCTAGCACTAAAAAAATAAAATGAGCTAAACTAGCAACGAAATGAGCTAAAGTAGCAATGTTGGAAGAAAGGATGAAGTTGCTAACTTTGGATAGATGGGGCGCCGTCAATCTTGATAAATGGTGAAAAAAATGGGGACCAACTCGAGCTCGGAGAGGAAATAGATGAAAAAATGTTGATGAACTCGAGCTCAAAAAATGGCCATGGCTGGCTCGGCGGTGGAAGGTGATATAGGGGAAACTTTAGTCCCGGTTCGTATCACGAACCGGTACTAAAGGTCCATCTTTACTACCGGTTCGTGATACAAACCGGTACTAAAGGGTGCTCGCGCTGGCCCCACCTCTGCGGCCGCCTGCCGCGACCCTTTACTACCGCATCACGAACCGGGACTAAAGGTGCAGTTCAAACCGGACTAGTGCTGGCCGGCGCCCTGGACGTATGAACCGGGACTAGTGCCCCCATTAGTACCGCTTCGTAAGTGAACCGGGACGAAATGGTCAAACCGATGGCCCTGTTTCCACTAGTGTACAAGCATCACGGAACAGTAAAAAATCAGAACTCACGACATACAGAAACACACCCAGAATAATATGCTAGATTTCATAAATTAATATCTTGAAACTATTTAAAAATGATGAGGAATTTACCGAAACATCCTGCAGACCAGATCCACACATCGAAAATGGTGTTGCCCCTATTGGGGATCGCGTGCATCTATTTCCCTATGATCTATGACCCTAGGGAAAAAAATCAATCTACAAATCCTGATGGTCAATGGACCAGAAAGAGGACAATCTATAACAATAAAAACGTAATTCAGGGAGAGAACTCAAGATTTTGTGGGAGGCTGAAGAGAGATATGAGGATCTCTAATTGGTAGCGCAGTGCTTACAGAGGTTGTGCAGCTCTTCATGGCCTGACCGACGATGGGTGCTCGAGGAAGGAGTGGATGAAGGTAGCGTTGGTCCTGGTGGCCATCCGGAGATGACTTCGACGTGCGGCGTCGGGGCTGATCAGCGCACGAACCCCAAGTTTGTGTCGAGTTGCAGGTGAGGTGTCACCAAAGGTGTAGTCCACGCGGTGGAGGAACACGGTGTTGCCGTGCTAGAAACTCGTCGCGGCATGGAAGGAGCGGAGGAGTCGGGTGGCAGTTGGAGCAGCGGAGGCGGCGTTGGTGGAGTGAGATTAGATCTTGGGAGTGGGACAGTTTGCGGGCGTGATTTGCGCACGGGGTACTGCGGACGCTGCCCAGTACGATGGGGATTTCCGGAAGCTTCATTTCTTTGGACCAGCGCAAACGTTAAACGCGTTTGACATGGCTTTGGCCGTTGGATCCATCTTGTGTACGGTCAATATTGTTTGGATCTGCCTCACTCGCTCTTTTTATATTAGTGGTGAATATTCCAATTATTATTATTTTTGTTTCAGTTCACTTCTAAAAGGATTTCTTGAGGTAATTCCAATAAAACGAACAATATATTTGTCAAGTATTGGTTATGTAGCTTCTTGGTATCAAAACAATATGACATATATTACATACATTTACATAATTCTTGTCATACCAAACCAGTTACGTCTTAAAAATCAAATTTAATTATGTATACCAGCATTATATAAAAAAACTACGACATATAGGTGATCCACAAATACGTATCTCATTTTCTTCAATTAGTTTCAGTTTGTTTTAGAAAATAGAATAAGATATTTTCAAGTATGGATTCTCTAACATCTTGGTATCAAACAAATATGCCATATCCCCCCCCCCCCCCCCCCCCACCCCCGCAAAAAAATAAAACAATATGCCATATGTGTTACAAACTTGGTGTTGTACCGAATATAATCCAGCTACGTTAGAAATCAATTATATTGAACAAAATTGTGTCGAACCAAATATGATCACAATGGAATTTATATATGCTAGCAACACAGTTTTTCTGACGGCACCGTGTCCTACCGGTTAATTAAGGATCAACCGTTCGCTGGTGGCGACGTGGCACTTGTCGGCGCCAGGGTATGTTTGGAAATTGCACTTGGTGGTGGTCCTTTCTGTCTGGCCAGGTGGTCCTTTTTGGCAAAACAATTCACAACGCTTGGCTGAGCACAAAGTCGTGCGGAAAAGAACGACCTCCAGGTAGCCCATGTTCCTTCCTACTCATAGGAACAGAAGTGGGTGTCGATGCCATCCGCATGGGGTGTCGTTGCCATGCCTATCCATGTTGGTTTGGTGTCTCCCGATGAGCGCCCAAAGAGGTCTCGGGTGTGGCGCCCCTAGCACAAATGGCTACATGCAGAGGCGACAAGAAACCTTAATTTTTCGCCACCATCGACGTGACCACAACAACATCTGCTTGATTACTTTGGTGCTGGTGGAGGCGGGGCATGCCATGCATGGTGGTAACGTTCGGAAGGTCAAAGAAATATCTCAATGGCACATTTCGAGGTTGAGACCACGAAACAATGGTGGAAGCAGGGAAAGGTGATGGTAGCCCAACAGTGCGTTTTACCTAGGCATGGCTTTTTTTCCCGTGGCAATGTCCACGTCAAAAAATACGCGCGAGCGCCTCTGGGCAGAGGTGACACGAAGCCTCACTTTTAGCCGGCACGATGCTGGTGGAGGCGGGCATGTAAGGTCAAAGAAATATCTCGATAGCACATGTCGAGGTCGATACCACCAAGTAATGCGGAAGCGAGAATGGGCGATGGTAGCCCAACAATGCGCTTTGCCTAGGCATGGTTTTTTGGTCCGTGGCAAGGTCGACGTCAAAAACATGCGCACGAGCATTTCTGGGTAAATCAATGATGGGACGAAGATGATACTCCTCCGTTCCAAATTAAATGACTTTTATTTATCTAAATATGGATGTATCTATACATGTAATATGTCTAGATACGTCCACATATGGACAAATAGAAGTCAATTAATTTGGAACGGAGGGAGTACTTCACAAGACGTCGTGCGAATACGGTTTCACTTGCGTGGCGATGTCCATGTAAAAGCTGTGTGGGCGACGACTGTGAGCCTGACAATGAGCCTTTTGCAACAGTGTTTCCTACTGACGTGACCTGCTAATTGTTTTGGCGGGTGGCATGTTTTTTTTAGTCGTATGCATCCTTAATATCTAGACTAGTTCTTAATATTTTGTCGTTGCAGAGGCTATGTGTACTGATATATACGTACTCCCACGTTCAATATACCATATAGTGAACTGATTATGCCTCTTTATTTTTTAATATACTTCATTATTGAATAGTAGCTACCCCAATTTGAGTTATGTGAATTTTTTAATCGAATCTGTATATTTATATTATTCGTATATATACTGCTTGTACGTACGTAAAAATGGTATATTGAAAAAACCGAGGACTCCGGAGATATTTTTGTCATACTACTTGTATTGAGCTATTATAGAATAAATAATGAGGTATACAAAAAAAAATAAAGTGGTATAATACACCCGTATGTGAGATATATTCTTTATACGAGTATGTACACCCTTTATCAAAAAAGAATATGGGTACCTTTTGAACCAGGAATGTTGCAGAAGTAAGTGTCGAAGGTCAGGACCCTAGTGTCGTAGTAGCTTAAACAGACAACATAGTTGAAACTATGGAGAGAAAATAATGCTAACCTAGGTCGAACTTTGGATCTATGCCATGCTTGTATATTTGTGTGTTCTGCAAATGCTCCATTACTTTCTCAAGGAGATCATGCGATGAAGTTATGATGGGTATGTTCTTCGTGTAGGTTGAGCGAACAAAAAGCAGGCCTTTGCCATCGGGTGATGTAACCCCTGCTCAAGGGGTGTGCTTCCTCGGATGTCAGGTACTGCTATGGTGGTTGGGCTTTCTTCTCCAATTGAACAACTTCAGGTAAATTGTACAAACTCGAAAGGTAAATTGGTGGAATTCATATAAAGATCTTTATGAGCCTACCGTGCATCTATACTGATCCATTTCGAATCTTTAATTCCCACGAACTCCAAAGGAATGATAGCTCGTGGTCGAGATGCATTTTTCTTCTATCCCTAATTCATTATAGTAATGTTCACCTCTAAATTTTTCTCATTGTCTATTTAGCCGTGTTCTTGGGGCATCTTCTCTTCTTTTGATATTCTCTTATCCCCTGATGAAGAGGTTTACATTTTGGGTATGTAACACACACGATAGGTTGTACGCAACCATAATCTTGCTTACAGAGTGTTCACTTAATTTACATCTGATGCAATTTTTAACAGCCTCAGGCATATCTTGGCTTGACTTTCAACTGGGAGCTTTGTTAGGATGGGCAGCTATCAAAGGGACCCTAGATCCTGCAGTTGTCCTTCCACTATATACTGCCGGTATATGTTGGACACTAGTGTACGATACCATATATGCACATCAGGTATTTTATTAGTGGTGTTCTTTCATATATCTGTTGAGCAAAAACAATCTTATCAGGTTGTCACAGTTTCTGATGATCATATCCGAATGCATACCAGGACAAAGAAGATGACCTCAAAGTAGGTGTTAAGTCCACAGCAATAATGTTTGGAGATTTGACCAAGCAATGGATCAGTGCCTTTGGTGCTGCATCAATTGGCAACTTTGCACTCAGTGGCTACAATGCTGAACTCGGTCCGTGCTCACTATCAGAATTTCATGGTCTAAGAAGAGCATATTTCTCTTAACATAATACTGACTTTAACCATGATCGACAGCCTGGCCCTACTACCTTCTTCTGACTGCCGGAGCTGCACATTTGGCATGGCAGATTTCAACTGTCGACTTAGCCGACGGTGCAGATTGCAGCAGGAAGTATGTTCCTTTACGCTGAAATTCATGAGATTTAGAACGAACGGTGCGTTCACTAGTTTGTTGAAGTGGTTAAACTCATTATGTCTAATCTCTGCATTGCAGATTTGTGTCCAACAAGTGGTTTGGAGCTCTGGTATTCAGTGGAATCCTGCTTGGGCGACTTGCATCGTGGTAGATAGATGCATCAGGCATAATGAATGTGCCATTATATTCATGCATGCAAGGTTTTGATAACTCCTATAGAACCAGTATATTTTTGTGATGTTTTGACAAGGAGTCAAGGACAGACAGATTGTTTGACTTTTTACCTGGTCATATGGTAATGCAGAGTGCTGCGGAATGAACACATCTATGTTCTGCTTCTCTCGTGATGTACGCTTTTCCGAGTCTCTTGGAATATTAAAGACATTTATGGGATTATTACTCTGATGTATGCTCTCCACGACTAGACCAGCAGCGGTAGTCCTTGGGAATCAAGACCATGATTCAGCCTGACGGTGAATATTTATTCAAGCGGTGGCTCGTCAGTCTTCTTTAGCACCTGTTGCTAGGTGCTGCTGCTGTAAACCGAATATACGATGGAGTACTGTTAAAAACTACTCCCTCTGTTCCAAAATGTAAGCCTTTCTAGTATTTTTTTGCACACATGTATCTAGTCATATTTTAGTGCATGATTCATATATGAACCTTGCACTAAAACATGACTAGATAATGTGTGCAGAAAAAAGGCTATAAAGGATTGCATTTTGGATTAGTGGTGCCTTTGTGGCTTTATATTATTGTTGCCGCAATTTCTAGTGACCCAGCCCTGCCATGGTTCTCATAAATATCTGCTGTTTGAGAAGGCCGTTGAGGTACACAGTTGTTAACTTGGTTCTTATGAAGACCGTGTCATCATACGGCAAGATTAGGCACAGGGTGGTTTGGTACCTTGTGCTACTTGCTGCAATGTAGATATGTCTGCATTAGCCCATGGTAGAATCCGATGAAACTACCAAATGAACCCAAGTGCCTCCTCGGAGTCGCCGTTGAATAGTGTTCCTCTCCTCTGTTGGGTTTTGCTTGTCCGAATCGAAGGGGTGCAGCAGTTGCTGGCACGGCTGGGGCCCTTCCCCGGGTTTGAAACAATGGGCACAAGTTTTTGGGGAATTAGAGCAATATTGTTGTCATTGGTATGAAGAGGAAGGACTCCCGTTTCAAAGAGGGATCGTGCCAGTACTGGCAACGCAGTGTCTCCGACAGGGAGGCTTGCATGAGCAACGCAGTGTCGACCTTCCATAACCACCAACGCCAGCGCCGACAGATGAAACTGCACCAGCAACCTCACCTGCACCAGAGAAGGGGGACGCAGGATGAAGTCAGAGAGGGCATGCGTGCTGCCATTGAGGCTTCTATCTGCCGAGGCATGCAAATTCTTCAAAGCCACCGATGCTAGGTCAAACCCCAGCACACTCGCGGGCAGCGAAATCAGAAGTCTCAGCCGAGTCTACACACGTTCCTCAAGGCCGCCGCAGGCAATAGCAGATGACACTTCCGGCGGCTGATCATTGAGGCATGCAAATTTCTTATTGATGCCTTCCCTGGATAGGCATCTTCCTCACAACGTGTAGTGTTCAGCGACACGTTGTAGTCTCGCCACCATCTGGATAGACCTCCTTCTCTTGCTGTTGTGATAACGGAGGCACCGGCATATGCCTCATTCTCTCAACGTAGGTTAAATTTCATTTAGGTTTTGAAATGTATGTTTATTAAATTTCATTTAAGCTTGCACGATTTGTTAAATTGTCAAGAAATGTATGCTTGTTATTGTCAAAAAATGTTTTAAAAAAGTGCCACCGCGGTTTGGGGGTGCCGCTGTGGGAAGCACACCACCCCTCCCCCACCAATGTGGCGCACACATGTCCGGCACCCCCCAAAGAGGGCCCAATTGGGGGATGCCCGTTACATATTTGGAGACCCCCGGTGGAGATGCAATGAGGAGGCCCAAACACTTGGGAGTGTCTGACACCTGTTGCCCCCCCCCCCTCACAACCCCCACCCCCACCAGCTATGCCCACGGGAGTGTTTCCGACTTGTGGCAGGGTAGGGAAGG
Source organism: Poa pratensis (assembly GCA_947311845.1). Lineage (NCBI taxonomy): Eukaryota > Viridiplantae > Streptophyta > Magnoliopsida > Poales > Poaceae > Poa > Poa pratensis. The sequence continues at coordinate 4,417,083 of CAMZMU010000118.1, forward strand.
GAGGGGATCCTTGATCAGAAGCAGTGGTGGATCCTCCAATAGGATGAAGAAGGTCATCTTCAAGATTTCCTAGGAAAGAGGGGGAATCCATAGGATGAACTGGTTTTTGATTTCTTTCAGCTGGAGAAGCTAATTAAACACTAGATTGGTCATACAAAATAAAACCATCCCGTAATTTATGAACGGATTTTTAATTCGCGATACATTTTAACTCAAAAAAGCCTAGGTTAATTTTTTAATATTTTGGATCTCAACTAAAACATTAATGAGTTCGAAACCAGTTGTTTTGCTCGCATCGTCACGTCATCTTTTTATGTACTAGATTGAGGGGTGCGCCTTGACGCACGATCCCCCAATCCCTTTATTGACGACACACCATATACGATGCTAAAAATTAACGGGTAGCACAACCGATACCTGTTTGTAAAATCAACAACACACCATACATAATGGTAATAATTCAGGTTAGAAAATATAAATTTCTAAAAAAGAATCACCCAATAGCGAGCCTACGGACACCACACCGTAGTGAAACCAGAGACTGCAGTCTCCAGCTAGACACACCAACAAAAATAATAAAACAAAAAAACAAAGACAAACACAAAACAAACTCATCAGGGCCGAAAAAATAAAACCTTAGTCATCCTCTTCCTCGACATCATCCTCGTCCCCGATCTCCTCATCGGACTCGTCCAACATCTTGACATTTTCGCTGACTTTCTCAACAGTCAGCTTGATGCACTACTCCTTGACCTGTACCTTGATGACGAGGAGTGAACCAAAGCCAATATTCGCGAGGTTACAAAATATGTTGCAGTTGTGATAAAATTCGAGGCCTTCGGCTGTTCTGCTATACGTTGGCCATGATTTCGGTTATGCCAATCATGCACAGAAGGGAATCCCCATGCAATGGCACCTCATACCCATCTACTTCCTCAACAAGGACATCCTTGACCAAATTAACACGAACATCCGATCAAAAAAATGTAAACGCCTTCATTTAGAAAAAATAGTCCGTTTGAATAAAGTGACATATGAGTCATGCAAATGTAAACTGAGTGATCTCAAAGAACACGTCAAAATCTAAAGGCCGTATCGCTTCCTTGTATATAGCGAACGATACCGCGTTATCTCGTGGATACTCAAATATGGCTTTCTCCAATTACGGCTTACACTTCGGTTCAGTCTGATTACACACTAACGAAGAGACAAAGGAATTAAGTTCGAAAAAATAAACTACTCAATGTGTGTAAGAAAAATATAAAAACTATAACATACTTGGGTAATGAACACAAGGTTTGATATGTTTCTTGCGGTCTCTAACTTCAACATGAAACAAACGATCTGCTGCAACCTATGACCGATCTCCCATGGCTTCCGTGCTGTGTGGCATTGTACAAATCCTAAATAAACAAATGGCCATTGCCGTCGAATCAATTTATACTCAAGCAAAAGGCAAGAACAGCATGGTCTTTCATACTTAGCGAGATTTCAGAAAAATGCGGGAAGACAAAATATTAGACGAACGACAACATCAAACTAGCTAATCGTGTGCAATAGCACAATTCATCGCACACGATTTACTTTGGATAATCCTACGCGATAGTTCAGCAGTATTTCATACGGCCAAACATCAAAGCATACTGTGCGATACTGTGAATGAATGCAGACGGTTTATTCATGCAAGTCTGTGTGTGATAGCGCGCACACACTTCACAAATTAGAACTGTATGCGAATGTTTGCCCCAGAGACACCGTTCAGAGCCTCGCTAACAGATTTAATTTCGAAGGGTAAGCGACAGGGGATAACGCCTGCATCCGCCTACAATCACGGAGTCTTAAATTGCCCGATCTGTAATAGTGAAGCGTAGCCTGCGGAACCAGCGTATCCATGCGTCAGCGAGAGTCCTCATGGAGTACTTTCGTTCCTGTTTTTTTTCCGTTTTGTTTACTTTGTTGGTCAATGAACTACAAAGAAATATATAAGTATTAAAAACAGAGAACATAAATCCCAGGTAGAAAAACGATTCCGCAAAGTACGTGAAGTACAAAAGTATAAGCATGATTATAACCAATGTAAAAAAATGGGAGAACATGCCACAGAGGCGCGTCATCGGCTTTCACCGGGAGCAATCCAGCTCCACACCGCACGCAATCGAGCGACAACGACGCAAACCTGCAAACCCGCTGGTCCAACACTTCAAACGTGACGATGGTGCTACCATCACGCAGGAGCCACCTTCCTCGATGCCAACATAAGCCAGTCTGGCAGATCGGGCGCGGATCAAATCCGGCGCCTCAAGCGATGCAACATATTCGGCCAACCACCAGGACTCTAGAATCACCAGAAAGTGGGAGGGGGGCTGCCACCCCACCCTCACACGCCAAGCCACCGACATCCACCCGTTGGCCCCGGCAGTTTCCTCCGGTGGAGTTGGCGTAGCGAGAGAGGCCGGATGGGAGTGGCGGTACGGCTGGATTATTGCCCCCCGAGTCGCCCCTGAGAGGCAGCGTGGGGTTTGGGGAAAGTTATTTCCCTCTTGCGCTTTTGACATTTTGTACAATAGTCGGGCCGTCTAGATATGTCTGGACGTGTGCCTGGAGGGTCCGAGTGGAGGAATTGTTTTAGGGAAAACACTTGTAATCACCCGGGGGATCTCACGATCCCGTCCTACACCTCCAGCTTGCGACACATGTCCATCGCGGGGCCCACGCACTACCGCTCACCACACCCTTATCCCTTCCCAGCCACACGTCTCTTTCCATCCTCTCCTCTGTCTCGTATTGTGCCCATCGCGACCATGGAGAACGAGAGCTCATGCCACGCGCCGTCGCCACAGATATGCGTAGGAGCTCTCCGCCGCCTGCCGCCTGACCGCCACAGGCACCCACCGCGCCTCCCACACCTACGGCCGCCGCACTGATTGCCGCGGGGCAACTGCCGAGGTGGTCGAGACATGGTTCTGGTCCGGCGCTGCGGTGGAGGTGAGCTGTTGCAGGGAGGTGGCAGAGCTGTCATGGGAGGGCAGCGGTGCTGATGAAGGAGAGCAGCGGTGCTCCCATGGGAGGGCTCCGGTGCTTCCAACAGTGGACGATGAGGATGGCGTGGTGATGCCAATGGATCCCGACGGTGCTCCCATGGGTGGGCGCCGGTGCCGCTGAAGGAAAGCGGCGGTGCTCCCATGGGTGGGCGCCGATGCCGCCAAAGGATGGAGACGAAGATGACGCGGTGCTGCCGAAGGATCCTGGCGGTGCTCCGATGGGAGGGCGCCGGTGCTGCCGAAGGTTGGAGACGAGGATGGCCCGATGCTGCCGAAGGAGACTAACGGTGCCCCCATAGGAGGGTGCCGGTGCTGCCGAAGGAGAGCGGTCCGCTGAAGAAGGGCGCCATAGCTGCAAAATTTGACCACCAGTGCATCATACCAAGGAGATTTTTTGCTACCATCTTTTTTGTTTTGCGTCATAGATTTCATAGAAAGGAGAAAATTGCTACCATAGTTATTTTCGGTTTGCATCCTGGAAGGAAAATTTTGCTACCATACTATTTTCGGTTTGCATCATTGGAAGAAATTTTTGCTACCATAATATTTTTGGTAGCAAAAATTTGGAAGGAAAATTTTGCTACCATAGTTATTTTCGGTTTGCATCCTGGAAGGAAAATTTTGCTACCATATTATTTTTCGGTTTGCATCATTGGAAGAAATTTTTGCTACCATAATATTTTTGGTAGCAAATATTTGGAAGGAAAATGTTGCTACCATACTATTTTCGGTTTGCATCATTGGAAGGACAATTTTCCTACCACGGTATCTTTGTTCTGCATCATTGGAAGTGCAATTTTGCTACAATTGTATCTTCTGCATTACAGGAAGAAGAATTTTGCTACCACCGGTTATTTATTTTTCATTATAAGAAGTAGAATTTTGCTATCACCGATGCTTAGTTTTGCATCACAGACGGGAGAAATTTGCTACCTCTGGTATTTAGTTTTGCATCCCAGGCTGAAGAAATTGCTACAGTTTTGTGATTTGCATCATCTGCTCTTATCGTTCTTTCAATTTTTGCACCATACGTCCTATGCATTTTCCATGTTAAGTAGAATTTTTTGCTACAACACTTCTGTGGTTTTGCGCCACAGTTGTACAAATTCATACAGCCTGGTCGTTGTCTTGCCGGAGTTGCTGCCCAAAATCTCTTACTCCCATGGCCCATGGAATGGTGGCGATGCTGCTGTCTTGGTGGCGCAGTGCTGCCATTGCACGGCGGCGATGCTCCCGTCCTGGTAGCGGGGTGCTGCCATGGCCCATGGAACGGCGGCGATGTTGCCATCGTGGTGGCGCGGCGCTGCCATGGCACGACGGCGCTGCTGCCAGGCATGAACGGCAGTGCTGAAATGGCATGACGGTCCTGCTACCATGGTGGCATGTGCTTCTAGCCGCCGCCGCTGGCGCGGTGGTGCTACCGAAGAGTCTGGGCGACGACCGACGCGGTCATCGATGCGTGAACCCTGCGCGGTGTCTGTGCGAGCACCTACGCGGAGATGAAAACACAAGAAATAGTCAAACATGTGCGGTTTGGGGAGACGGGGTCCACCATGTGGGATGGGAAAGCGACGTTTCGTGTTTTCTCTAGCGGGAGAAGGGACGCGGGACTGTAGCAGGATCAGAAGGCCACGGAGCGTAGCATCATACGGCTGTCCACCCGGGGGATCGGTGCGTGGGATCCCCGGGGACGCCTAGTCCTGTCCTTGTTTTAGCCCAAAATGGTTAATTGGAGGATTATTTTCCAACGAACTCGTATTTCGGGTAAACGAGGTACAAGAATACCGACCGTTGTCAAGGTCGCTCCAAACACGACAGGTGCCAATTATGCGAGACGCCAATCACCGGAAAGGAGCGCGGGGTGCTATACTGCATGTCATGTTTTGAGAGCCCACCTCGTGCTCGGAAGAAAAAAGCGGCACCTGCGGAATGAGCGCAGCCACGTGTCAGCGTGAGACCGCATAGAGTACTTCTATTCCTATCTTTTAGCAGTTTTATATACTTTGTTGGTTAATGAAGTACAAAGAAATATATAAGTATTAAAAAATAGAGAACATAAATCCCAAGTAGAAAAAAATCCACAAGGCACGCGAAGTACAAAAGTATAAGCATATTGATAATGAATGTACAAAAATGCTGCGCGGATTACAAAGTACACTATAAATCCAAAGTACAAGTACACTGAAAATCCAAATATAAAATTTCCGTACAAAGTACCAGTTACATTGAAATTTGTGAAAAGTACAACACGAAAATACATAAATATGCTAACTGACAAAATCGTCAAAATTCCCGTGCAGCCTACCAAAGTAAACAAAAACACCGAAGTACAAGCGTACGTGAAACCCAGATACAAGTATACTAGTTTTGGAAGTAAAAAAAAATAGTTCGTCAGAACAACCCAGAATGGGATTTAGTTTTGTATATCAGACGTGAGCAATGCAACGGAGAATACTGTTGTTTTTTAATAGATGATTCAAAACAAATTTCACTTCAAAAATCGATTTTGAGAAAATAAAGTGGAAAAATGCACCCTCCGACCCTCCCGTCTCTCTCACGTCTTCATCTCACACATTATTTTTCCTTAGAACACTTGGCAAGACACCCTACGTAATATTTTCTGAAGGAATACTCCAATCGAAGCCTATTACCATGCTCGGATCTAACATCCTCCGCGGCTGGTTGAGCCCCCTCTTAACGTGGACAGTCAGGACATCTTATCTACTGCATTACGGGATACGGCGACCATTTTGGGTGGGAGGACGAAGTGTAGCTAGAAATCTCTCACCGGCCGGCCTTGCCGCGCTTCGTCGCGGGAGAAGAAGAAGAATGGGGTGGAGGAAAAGAAAGGGGAAACAATGCCACGGACACAGGCGCGGCCGCCCATCTTGTACATGGATAACACTGAGGGGATAAGTTGTGGGCCCGAAACTGAGGTGGATAACGGGCCCCGGAGCTAAGGTGGATAGAGGGCCCCGGAGCTGAGGTGGATAAGTTGTGGACCGTACTGAGGTGCATAAGTGAGGGGTCACGCCTAGAAACGTACAAGCTCGGCTCACATACTCCAAAACCCTAACGACCAGTGTTCACTACTCTCTTGCTTTAAGAGGTAAAAAGGGTCAGGTCGGCCCTTAGCTATTTGGGTCTTCGAAAGCATCACACAAGAGCTATTTTGGCGAACTTCGTCGCTTTCCTTCCACTACCCATAAGAGACCTCGCACAGGAGCTATTGCCCCGTGTATGGTTCACTACCCAGATTCATCCATTTATCTTTTTTGTGCTGCACAAAATACAACAAATTTGAAATTAATTTTTTGCATGATTGTAAATCTCGACAATATCTACATTCATAAATATTCACGATTTTTAAAACTTAAAATATGAATTTTGATTTGTTGAGAAAACTCGCACCATGTAGGCCGGGCTCCATTCTAGGTTTTCGCTCCGAACAATACTCAACCGGCCACTCATGTGCGCACCGCCAATGCACCACCCGCTGGCTAGGTCAGCAAGTAGGCTTCAAATCTACCTAGCTTAAAAGAACTTGATAGTAATCTTCTGACTTCTTTGATCTGTTCAGGCAGCAAGTAGGCTTCAAATCTACGTAGTTTAAAGGAATTTATTAATAGTAACCTACTGACGTATGTGATCTGTTCAAACAAGAACAAGATTTCAAATCTAGCTAGGTTAAAGGAACTTAATAGTAATATACTGACGTCTCTCATCGTCTGTGATTTGTTCAGGCAGCAAGTAGGCCTCAAATCTACCTAGTTTAAAGGAAATTAATAGTAATCTACTGACGTATGTGATCTGTTCAGAGTCAAGACAACAATTAGGCTTGAAATCTAGCTAGTTTAGAGGAATTTAACAGTAATATACTGACGCCGCCTGTGATCTTTGCACGCAGCAAGTAGGATTCGAATCTTGATATGTGCACGCACCAAGTAGGCTTCAAATATAATTTAAATCAACATGTAAATAAGCATGACAGACTACTTGCTCGTTAAATATGCTTCAAGCTAGCTGTCAGGACAGTGTGTAATTAAGCCTGCAGCATCGGTAGTATTAAAGAACTCCTATATACGCTTCTGTTCTCGGACCAATTTAAATCAATAAGTGAATGAAATTGTCTTGTATACTGGAGTACGTTTACAGTTTTACTAGTACATCGGATGCCACCAGGTAACTTGAAATTAAATCACGTACATCTGATTGCTGCAGCAAATCGATTAGACAACGTGAGGGACGCAGATGGAAACTACAAACAAAAGAGTCCTCATCCACCACACCGCTCTTATAAATAAGGCCATTTTATATCAACCCTTAGGCACAAGCAAAGGAGATGGCCATTCCAAGCAGCGGCGAGGTCCTGCAGGCCGAGGCAGATCTCTATCGCCACCTCATAGGCTACCTCAAGTCCATGACATTGCACTGTGAGGTGAAGCTTGGAATCGCTGATCACTAGTACAGATCGAGGAAATGCAAACGATCGACTTTGGACATCGTAAACGATTTTAGCACTAGTAGGAAAAACTCTACCTGTGGTGCACCGTTTTGGGCTACCTGTGGCGCACCTCTGTGCTCTGTGCGCCACTGCTAACTCGCCACTGGTAAAGGCTAGCAGTGGCGCACATATTTGTGCCCCAGAGATATATTGGTTGCACGCCACAGGTATCTTAGTTACCGGTGGCATACATATATTTCGTGCGCCACTGGTATTTTTTTGTTTTTTCTACCGCTCTGTATTTGCACCGTATTTCGCATTTGTACAGATATAAACATGCAGTATCACTACATATGCAGTTCATCACGTTTGGTACAAGGTTAGTCAACTAACTTGAATTACAAAAAAAAAAAAAACGAGACCCATGGGCTCTAGCACCCAGGGCATATTTTTATAGAAGGAAGGACCTGCAGAGTGGAAACGGCCGGGACGAGACTCGAACCCGGGTCTCCAGGCTAGCGAGCAAACTCATGCTTCTAACCACTAGGCCTCCGCCTAGTCTCATAACTAACTTGAATTACATACAATACATCTTGATCGAGTCGCTAGCTAGCAAGATCAAGTTTCTCTGGTTCATTCTTCCTTCTTTCAGTTCCAAGCCACGTCGAACTACTTGTCAAAGTTCTGCCAGAAGCTATCCTCATCCTCGCTATCGTCGTCCTGAGACGGGGCCGCAGCATGCGAAGGACCTGCCGACGAATGGCCTGCATCCTGTGAACCGAACATCTGGCGCTAGCATAGAATCAGATCCGGCTCCTGCTGCAGGCCTCAACAACGGGTCGTCATGGGAGCGGATGTTGCAATCGGCGATCTGGGCCTCGGCCACACGGTGAACATCTACAATTAACATCTAAATAAACACTAACTAACTAACAAACCCTAACTAGCAAACTCTAATTAACTAGCAAAGGAACATCTACACCTAACTAACTAACTACTCTCCTTTCCTTTTAACATGCCATTGTTTAAATCATCGGCCTCTAACATCTAAAACAACATCTACAACAATATATACAACTAAATGTAACTACAAAACCATCAACAACTCATAAAAATGTAATTCCATCCACTAGAACATACTAATTTCAACTAAAAACGTATCTTCAATTATGTTAAAAAGTACCAACTTTAGAGGCTTCCTAAATTATCAAATATTGATCCTATTTACAAATTACCTTCATGGATCTCTTGTACTAAGTTAGTACTTCATGATCAACTTATAAATTAATTTTTTGATAACTTCTAGCACCTTAATTCAAGTCCTTTTTGAAGCCATGTTTAAACAGTGACCAAACTTAGGTATTTTTTCGGTTTTTGTAATTCCTAAGATAAAAATTATTTCAAGCAACTAGCAACAGCAACTAACCTAACAATAACAACTAACCTACAATTAGAAGCAACTAACTTAGGCATTTGATCAAACACCTAGCTGGAACCTCGGGCAGGCGAGGAGAGAGGCATGGCAGGGGGGGGAGGGGCAGCACCTAGGGGAGGCAACATCGGTGTCGTGGAGGGGGAGGGGCAGGGGCAGCACCTCGGGCGGGGCTCCTGGGACGAGACGGTGAGCACGGGGACCTCGGGCGCGACGGCGAACATGGACACCTCGGGGCCGAGCACATGGGCGCCTCAGGGCGGCCGGATAACGACGGTCTGGAGGGGAGGGTGGAGACGCCAAGTTGGGGTGGGGGCCAAGCACCTCGGGACTGAGCACGTGGGCACTTCGGGCGCAGCACGGCGCGCGTCAGGGGAGGGGAGGGCGGCGGCACACGAGGTGGAGGGAAAGATGCGCGGTTGTGGCCGCGGGCGTTTTTTTATGTTAACTTACAAGTGGCGCACATTTTAGATCGTGCGCCACTAGTAGTTTTCCACATGCATGGATGACCAACAGGCAAACTACCTGTGGCGCACACCAACATCTGTGTGTCACACGTAACTGGTTACCTGTGGCGCACATGTTTTGCTGGGTTATGCAATGGAAACTTAAAATTTTGCTTACCATGCGACGCAACAGACCAAGATCTATACTATGAAGATATGCTGCAGGCCATAATGCTAGATCCAGAAAAACTTACTACAACCGTTGCGGAAGATCTTGTTGTAGTCGAAGTAGATGTTGGTGAAGCCTGATAAAGAATCTCACGTCCACGCCCGGAGGTGAGATGGTTACCGATCCATGTCGTCGAGGGACTACTCGCGCAGCCCCGCTCTAGGAGTATCCACACGTACACCGCGCCAATCCGTCAGCGTTTCGCCTTCCAGAGCTACTTGCAACCGAGGAAGAGAGACTGCCTTGCGGCGTAGTTTAGATGGTTGGTCTAATCAAACTTGATTAGAGCAACTAGTCATCAACCCGTGCATCCACACGGGCTGGGTTAATTTGAATAATACTATTATTGTAGAGGTGCAAATAAATATTTTAACGCCGTAGTAAAGTTCATGTAAATTCATGTTTTTAATTACATTAGAACAACACAATTCCTTTTGATTTTCAAGAAATGTAATTTATATCTCAAGTGGATTTTGTTGTCTTTTATGCGCACATGTTAATAATTTACACGTATAGCTCATGTTAAGCCCGTGCCTGTAATTGGTCTATCAGGCTTGCTGTAAGAAAAGTAGGAAAATGGGCATTTAGGGAGATGGTTTCTTAATTTATGAAATTCTTTACGATTAGCTTCACACCAAATCCACTGAATTGTTTTTACAAATAAAAAATAAATAAAAAATAAATAAATTCATAAATTGTTGGAGCACACTTATGGTTGTGAGGAAGAAAAGCTCCACGAATACCTTGGGCTTTCAGCATTCTATCATTCGCCTCATAGGAAAAATAATAGACACATGTTCAGGTGCACCACTACTGTCAGCAGGGTGAATATGGCCATCCTGTAAGATACGTCAATTCAAGTATCCATCAATAGCATGGGAAATCACAATGGATTTTCTTATGCCACAATCCATATGAAATATCAGCGACCAACACGTATTTTTCACCAAGGATCTGCAACTAATTTAAATGTTGGTTACAGTTTGATGCGTTTGTACAATGCCAAAGAACATGAACTTGGCATCTACAGCATGCCAAATAAAAACAGGAATTAAAACAAAGATCAACGCAAGCTAGGTGATGTACCTTTGCAGCATAAAACTCGTATCATACCTGTTGTGGACTGCAGTTATCATAAATTTGCTAGCCACCTCATGGAGGACGACGGATGAGACTTTCGAGTATGGAAGCTTAATACTGTACTTCCATGGCATGTGAAAAGATCATTCATGCATTTCTTTCACCAATTGATTGCAGATAACACCTAAAGGAAGGTTGGAAAGCCAAAACAATTGTACTCGTATGGAATTGCAAAAAACCCGAATAATAGTTTTGTGAAACTCAAACAGAAAAATAAGAAAAACACAGTACTAATGTTTCTCAGCTGGTTGCATCATTCCGAGTAAAATAGGTCACGAAATTTCTATGCTATTAATATGTATTCTAGATAATGCACAGTAAAATTCAAATTCAGTAGCTTCCAGAAGTTTTCGCATTTCACATTTTAGGAAAAGTTGATGTCAATGTGGCAAAGCTAATATCTTGCAGTTGACACACTGCAATAGGTCACAAACATGGACACTTCTATCTTTATTGATTGCTCTATAAACCAAAGAATAGTCATGAATACTTCTAAGTTTATTGATTGTTCTATACACCAAAGAATAGTTTTCGACAGATTTGTTGTATCAAAAGTATGTAGAGTAGAAAAAATCGTAAAATGGTTCATACATTTAATTTATCAGCAATATCAGTTATGCACAATATTGCAAAACGCACTCTCCCTAAATTTGGAAGTCACTTCAGTGTATAAAACTAAGAGTGTCTTCTTGGTGCTTTGAAGTATTGCACGACAATGCACAACTGCTACACATACTTTGATAATGGTAGCCTAGGAGTGAGCTAATTCGTTCTGAAGGTCATATAAAATAAAGTTTGAATATCTACTTCCTTCATTCGTGTCAAAAGTATGTCCTCTCACGAACTGATCATTGTGATCACATACCTGAAAAAAAAGCAGAAAACATGAAATGTTTGACCTACCAATTCTTCTCACGAACTCGGCTGTCAGAACAACCACACTTAAAATAATACACGTGGAAGATCAAACAGCACTGAATAGGTGACATGAGAGCAATTTCTCCAGAACACTAAGGCCTAAAAGAAGCCTCCAATTAGGGAGTTCAAATTTTGAACTACCGAATAGCCATCACCATGCAAGTATCAATGACAGAGGTGAAACCATGCAATGTTAATTAACCTGTCAAAAGAGTTCTAGCATTTTTCATACGACAAAACTGGCTAATTCTAACCGGGCTCTTTATTTTCTTCTTAACTGAACAATTTGATGGGACCATCTGGTTGCCTGTAGTGACCTACAACCGTCCACTTTAAAGGCATGTATAAGTCATAGAATGACAAAATAGATGCATAATAGGACCATATAAAATCGTAAGCACCAATATGACATAAGATAATATACGATGCCGCTACATATTAAATAACAAAAGCCATGGAAAAGCTAACCTCGATGAAATGAATTTCTGGTTTTGCGAAATTGTCAATCATCGCTCTGTGATTGTGCCAAATTGCCAATTTCAATCCTTAATTTGAAAAGCAGAAACAATTCACTAAATAACAGAAAAACAGAAATTTATTTACGAAAGATCCTCAGGCCTACAAAGAAATCATACACACTACATAGTATAAAGAGAAAATAATATGAAACCCAATTTCATTGGCATCCTATCCTACATTCTTGCTCATCTGGACTATATATAAATTACCTTTAAAATTAATTGCTGGCCTGTGTGAAGCCGTTAGTCCCGTTACCTTCATGAATTGCTCAGCTAGGCTCACATTTGTAAAACAAATGGTAAACATTATAATAGTTTTTCTAACAAAAATACAAATTGGAGTACACATGAAATTTGTAATGTTTTTCTCACAAATTATTATAAGAAGCTTGAAGATTATTACCTCTGTACCTTCCAGTCTTTTTCTTAAAATGGTGAAATTCCAGGACAACTACAATGAGTATTCTTATCACCTAATATATCAACGTCTAGTAAAAGGAATCGGTCAGTACACAAAGCCCTAGAAAACGATATAATGCAGTCTAATTTTCCCAGACTTGCAAGTTGCAATAGATATATGATACATTATAATTTTCCCAGTCTTGCAATAGAATATGACAATATCCGGAGTGAATTTTTTTAACACATGAGAACCATATGTCGGGCACTTAATTAGTTTCGCGCTGCCAGAGTCATCAGATTAGAATTACTGATCCTGGCGAACTGCTAGTAACAGAAAGATAATTAAGCCAGGGGCAAACCATGCTTCATCTTGGCGGACCGGAGCAAATAAGAGGACAATACCATTAGCTTGCCAAAATATTGCTTGGAGCTCTTGCGGGACGTATACCTCCTCGACGACTGCATGCCCGACGCCATTGTAAACATGTAGCAATAACTTCAGGTCAAGGACCAGACCCTGCTTCGGCAAAAAAAAAGCCCCAGACCCTAATGGACGCTGAGATAGATCAGCTTGTAGTCCTATCTGCGTGCATGATTCTTTCTCAAAGGAAAAATTGCATGCGTGAATTAGGTAGAAGAATTGTGAGAGATTGAGTTAAACATAAGTGAAAACAAACAATTTATATAATCAAGATGCTACTTTATCTAATAAAAACTTTTTAACGTCACCAAATCTTGCAAAATAAGAATCACTTGTATTTCTGGGGAAAACAATTTAGAAAGCAAATCTACAGAAATCCGAATATAATCTACGCAATAACAAACAAATCAAGAATAGAGACTACTTGCTAGTATTAGCCCAGCCGCTCCATGCTTCTCCAAATCGATGATGTCTCCACAGCGATGAGCAACCACCCGCTACCACTCCTCATGAGACAGGGGATAGAAGGAAACGTTTAATTCCCTAGAAGCAACGGTTGGGCACATGCATCACAACCTTAAATCCGTGCCAGGAGAAAAGTCTGCTATGGCAGATGGAACGGATCGAAGGCCAGAGCGTTCGCCGACAGCACAATAAACGCAGTTGATGCGGCGCCAGGGAATTGGAAACCCTAGAGGACGGGCCGGCCTGCTTGAAAACGTACAGGCTGATAGAGTATGACGGGACCTGAGACCTACGTGGAGCACTTGAGACGGATTTTTAGGCAAAAGGAGTAGATTTATTTTGCGGCTGTTGCGATTCGAACTCTGCATCGGTACTTCATAAATAAACAGATAATACGCAGGTGCCTTCAATTAGTATATATATATATATATATAAAAGATAAGATATGAGACTAGACTCTAGAGAGATCTAATTATAGGAATTTTGTTGTGCAAATACCATAGGAAACTAACATGAGGTTGGACCTCATGGAAAATTCCTCCACTTCAATCAAACACTCTTCCCATAGGATTCCATTGGACATGCCATCTAAATCATATAGAACTAGATTCAGGGGTGCGCCTTGGCGCACGACGGCCCGAGCCCTGTTTTGACGATACGCCATGCACGATGCTAATAATCAACGGCTACAAATAATCACATCCGTATGTCAGGTCGAGAACAAATTAGACAAATGATGAACACAAAACAGGTTCGTGCAATTAATATATGGCATGCAAGCACCAATGCACGAACAGTACAACGAATCGTGCAAGTTACCAAACTCTTCCGTGCAGGTGGTGCTCACCTCTCCTCACTGTCGGCCTCTCTCTTCAGAAACGAATGTGCGCTCCGTTGATGCTTGTTTATACTCGTGTTTATTACTGATAGTGGTCAATTCTTTTGGTTGCGCCCACAAATTTCACCTTGTTTCGCAGAGCACATAAAACACCGAAGCATAAAACGAAAGTTTAAAATGTGAATCCTCACACCCAATGAGCCAGTCATGAGCTAACCACCGTCTTCTATGTTGCTTCACCGTTAGATGAAGATACACGATCAGGAAATAAGGCTCGGCGGATAGAGGAACCAACGATATATTTGTCATCCCTACCATCAACAGCTAATGAGAACATGTTAGCAGGAAACTGATGTAAATAGTAACAACATCTCTCTCGGACCACGGGATACAACTAGATATACAACTTCAAATTGTCCGATAGGTGACCCCTGACAAAAATCACATACGTCAAACACAGATGAGCATACGACACGAAGCACGAGTAACTAATCATACGTTCCTGCATCACCTCGGCCACATCGGTATCATCTGGAGGCGTTGACCGCCTTTCTTGGGTTATGTCATCCGAAAGTGCGGTATCGCCACTTACGTCAACGTCCTTTAGAAGAGAATCCGCCATGACAGAAATTTCTTCTCTTTGAGAGATACATCGCATCTCAAATGCTTCCGCCCAAAAGTTGGCATGCAGCAAGCTCCGCTTAAAATTCGTAAGCTCTTGTAGATTAGCATCATCAACAAACACTATATCCGCATTCTGTAAGTAAAGCAGGGCAGCAGCATGAGCCGACTCAATCGCTTCGTGTCTTCCTTTGGATGGTTCTCCATAGAAAATTCTAGTCTGGATCCGAAAAACATCCCCATGCAGTGGAATGTCGATGGTGATCACAGCAATAATCTCATCTGGTACTAAATCAGCTGTTGTAACATCGCATTTACTAACTCCAAGAGTCTCCAAGGCTTGTTGCAAAATGTACTGTCTCGATATAACGACCCGAACAACAGGGATCTTCGCCTGAGGTGAAATAAAGCAAGTTATAAGCATAAACAAAGATCGAGGATATGAAAACCAACGTAATTTAACTTTAAGTAGGCAAGAAAAGAAACACGTCCCAATCACATAGACGCTAAAAGGTTCAGCTGTGTACACGAACAACCAGAAGAATGGAGAACTAACCCGCGGGAGTGTCCACTTCTAGCTAGAAGAGTCGACATAGTGGACAATCTTATCGGGGATCATTTAATGTAGCTGGTGGTCACTGTTTCTTCATTCGCTCCGTGATCTTGTCCTGCCGACTCGATGATCGCCGGCTCCACAATGACTTTCTCACTCTATATGGCCAACCGTACGTTCATTTGTCCAAGTACCTTCCCGACGTTGAAAGACAAGCACAATAAAGACAGATACGTGCCCACAGACAAATAGAATAAGACCACGCAAACCGACTTTAGCCGGCTTTCCATACACAGAGAGCCACCGACCACATATTTAGACAACTACAGACAACACCACGAAAAAGTCGTCTCAAGCGAAATAACCTAGAAACAATAAACATCAAAGCTAACAAAAAGACGAAAGAACACATAAACGTATGCACCTTGATGGCAGGTAACATTTCGCTATAAAACAGACAGAATACAAATGCAACATACAGGCTGGAATATATGAAATCATTGTTACCGCCGACTCAAACAAACCGCCAAAATAGTACTCCCTCCGTTCGGAAAAGGATGTCACAAAAATGAACTATAGATAGATCATTTTTGTGACATCTTTTTCCGAACAGAGGGAGTATATTACACATAAATACATCGCCGGCTCCCCGGGAAACCGCCGGCTCTCCAGAGAAACACTAAACAACCTAGATACACTGATAAAACGACCGTGATTCGAACTAAATAAAGATATATGCACACAACACATGAAATTTCAGACATATCTCAACATTACAAAGAGACATGATAGAAGATCCGACTATGCATACTGCGGGGCCAGAGCATGGCCAGCTTCGATCGCAATAACCGTAAAGGACGGCCGATCTGTAAAAAAATTGCGCTCGCTAACGGACACTATAAAGCTGTACCTCTTCAAGATTACAGCTATAAATTCTGGAGGTGGGCTGACGCTACAGGGAAAATCCTTTCCAATGACTCGCAACAGCGGCATACCAATGAGTTGTTCGCCCTTATCTCCTTGAAGAATAAACTCAGCCTCATCAAGACCATCCGAAGCTATAAGAGCAATCTTGTATCTACAGGCAGACGACAAACCAGATCAGTCTGAGCAATCACTGTACATGGCAATCAATATGACAAAGGTGGCAAAAAGCGAGAAAACCTGAGAAACACCTCTTCCCTCGCGTAGCCAGGTCGATTGCACACAGAGTCGACATGTTGAGGTAAAGAGGTGTTGGACGTAATAAGCATTCCACGGGTTTTATAGACCAGTTTAAATCACTCATGACAAGGGGTGAAACCAACGATGCGAACAGTACAACGAACCCACTCTTCCTATAATAGCAACCGAATCAAGTAAGTTATTAAAGCCGGTAATGGACACGAAACGATGAGACAGAAAAAGTCATGAAAACATACCTCGTTTTCAAAAAGATTAAAGTTAATCAACTCAGCAACAGATTTCCTTGGAAAGTCGCCTACCTGACGATGTAAATTCGTAGGGATGACTACCACAGAGTCTACGATTGGCCTGAACCGATCAGACACGCTGGGAAAAGGCTGAAAATATTAGCCGACGAATATACCAGCTAATAGCCAACAATCACGGGCAAAATAGCAGACCTAGCACGAAGGACACTTATTTCAGCGATGTCTATATTGATGTACCATTTACAGGATTTACCACCAGCTAATCCCCTTCGACCTACAAACACAAGCCATCATGAAGTTCTTTAATCAAAGGAAAATACGGGTTCACAAAAAAAAAGACGTACGAATTTACCGGAATATTCCCGAACAGTGGTACCAACAAAAATAGCCACAGCTGCTTTGGTCTGACCAAAAAATCTCAGCGTGTTACCATTGAACCGAAACGCAACGTGACCCTAGAGACAAACTTTAATCAGCTGACCACTACGATAATTCTAACTATCAACGTAGGACCAAACGAAATGTCTGGACATGAAAATAAAACAAGGGGAAACGCCCGGGTAACAAACTTTGCATCAGATAGAAGCACATCTCTTTTCGCTATAAGCTGAATTCTTCCGGGAAACTACAAAACAGCTACATCAGAGATTGCTGATATCTGACCGATCACATCTGGCCAACAAAGGAAGGCTGTTAGCTCCATTGACTAAAAAGAATGATCAACTCAACAACAACGTTAGAAAACATACCGACTAAACGTTTAGGACTCTCATTTGGCACAGGCAAATCAGCGAACGATGTAAGACAATACTCCCAAAAAGGGAAATCGTCAAAATTTCCATCCATTAATTTGACAACAGTGAAAACAGTAATAATCATAGTAAACTTTGCTTCTACCGGTCTGAGAATTAGTCATGGAAGCACAAGAAGGAAGTTGGTAATCTCGTAGACATTCCTTTCATGCATAACATCGACAAAGTTCTGGATAAACCGATATGGCACTATAGCATACAGGCGACCCATCTTCTCCCTAAGACAAAAAATAAATAACTAAAGCAAATAATTGTCAGCCGTTTACTTATAAATAATTGGAATATAGGAAATGAACCTTCTTATCTATTAGAATCATGTGGATACTCTTAATAGGGCCAGTACCCGTACCCCCGTGGTGAGACCAGACCGCGAAACGCGCACACAAACGATCCGATTTTTAGCCGCTGGGACAACGTCTTGCAGATCAGCATACTCCATCTGACGGCCAATCTAACGTTCAGTATAACCCGGTCTGAAAAAAAGACATACAAACGATCAAGAAGAGAGAAATAAGCATCCCGAAAGCAATGACGAGCACGACTTACATAAATATCTACCGGAAAGATCAAGAAGATAACTCGTGGAAATATCTACCGGAATGACCAACAACAACACCGCCCCCACGAAGAATGAACCAACAAACCTATAGTCTATCCTCACGTAGCGATGCAAGTTCAAGGTCTGTGCAATAATAAACTTGGTCTATTTATATTTTCATGAAAAAACCTTCACACAAGTGACCTATCACGACTGAGGTTCAAATGAGCATAACTAATTCAAATAAAATCGTAGAAATACAAAACCGGCGCATTATCGTTTTATGTGACATATAGTTACAATACAAAATAATAAACTTGGTACGGGTACTTTCATGAAAAATGTAATAATATGAAGATTAATTCAATATAAACCTTCACCTAAACCCTAACATTGTATAGATGGAATATGTGTTGCAGGATTTTTTTTGACTCATTTGGACAAGATCAGAAAAAACTTGCTTGTAAATTGGTCTATTTACCCTACTATGGAGCACATTTTTCATGACTATGAGTTTTAGTACGCAAAAGAGATCGAATTGACACTTTATATAGATGGAAGTGGGAGTTTAGTTGTGTAATAAGTGCATAACCTTCATACGGGATAAGTGTCGTATGTGAAGCAGGCCACACCAAGGACTTTGATGTTGGCTTTTCCAATGTACCAACACACTCTAATGAATATTTAAAAACCACTTTGAGCCCATGTTACCACATGACTCCATCTGGTACACCCGAAGTGAGGGTTTTGCCCTACGAGGGGTAGGAACTTCACGAGGGGTAAGTTTCGTCCGTGAAGTGAGTTAGACCTATAGGAGTTGGATATTGGATAACACCACCTACCAACACCCACTCTTATACATACATATATTAGTGCCCTACATACCTTGAAATTCACGCGAAACCATCGACATTTTACCCTGTGGTCAACATCGTCATCTCCCCCTTTGTCCAACCTCGAGAGGTGGTATATAGACAATGGACTTTTATCCTTGGTTTTGTTTGGGTAGGTCATATGAACATTTAATTTGAGCCAATGTTATCACATGCGTAGCTCCATCCGGTGCACTCGAAGTGGGAGTTTAGTTGTGTAAGTGCAGAACCTTCGCACGGGAGAAGTGTCGTATGTTAGGATTTTGATGTTGCCGTTTCCAATGTACCAACACACTCTTATGCATATATCAAGGCCCTACCTAGGATTAGGTGGTATTCCGGCACACCGTAGCGCCATTTTCGTCCAAACCCTAGGAAGTTGACCTAGTAGTCAACGTGATCGGCCTCGAGAGGGGTTGGACACAGTGGCGGAGCTACGACATTTGGAACGAGGGTGCCTAGAGGGTGTCATATTACATAAAAAGTATTTTTGGCGGTGCATATGTGGTGGAAAAATACTATTTTACAAAGAAAAAATCTTCCACCCGGTGTCTTGTGCACCCCCAAGCCAAGCCATGGATCCGCCAGTGGTTGGACACAATACTTTTGTTGTGCTAGGGTAGCTAGGACAGATGAACATTAATCCCAACATCGATTGAGCGCCCGCCTTCCTCCCGGAGTGCCCCCTCCCCCCCAACCCCGCCGCCGGCTTCCTGAGCGTGCGCCGCATCCACGCCGCCGCATCCACCCTAGCGTCCTCCCCAAGCGCGCGTCCCACTCCCCGCCACCAGCCTGCCTAAGCGCGCCCCGCATACACACCGCCGTCCTTCCTGAGCACGCGCCCCCTCCCCGTCGCTGGCGTTCCCGGACGCGCCACATCGCCGTCCTCTCGGAGGTATGATGACCTCTCCCCACCCAACGCCTCCCGTGCTCATCGCCCTCGTGATTTTTGACGAAATGTCTAGGAGTGTAGTACTATTTAATTTAGGTGTCTAATAATTATGTTTATCGTGATGCTCCTTTATTATGCTATTAATTTAGTCTGTAATGTTTGATATATATAGTGCCCGTACGTTCACGATGGTTTTGATTTCCGTCGGCTGCCCAAAAGTCGAGTATTCAAACGTGGTATATTCTCTTTACAAATTAGTAATTTCATTTTGTGTGTCCGCAAAATCATGCCGATAAAAGTTGACATATATTTCTTTATTTAGGATTCCATATGTGAACCGGATGTGCCTACCGATTTACAATTGGTTGTTACGAGGTTACATATTGTTGAAGAGAAAAACCAGGAATTGAAAGAAAAAATGAAGAAACTTGAAGAAGAGAAAATGGTATTGGAGTTGTCTGTTGCCGATATCGTTCATGATCACAAGATTAAGATGGACGCAAACCGGTTGAAGATTCGAAAGATGAGAAGATATGGAGGCTTGGTTTCATTTTGCAGTTGGATCCATTGTCACCTTAGTTGCGATTTTTACCAGAGTCGTTATTTTATTTAGACACACTAGATGATTGTATCTTAGGATAAGGAGGCTTGGTTTCATTATCGCTTCAAGTTGAGACATTGTTGAGACATTGTTGCGCTTGCAGTTGGTCTGTTTGTTCAAATTGGTCATTGTGAGTAGATTTGGGTAGATCGATCTGTTCTCTCAAATATGTAACCATTAATTGGTTTGCACTCAATATTATACACCTATGTTCGACCTAAAAGCTTCCGACCATGCACCTTTATCCTCATCAGATGGATAGAAGATGTGTTATTGCAGATTTCCCAGGTTTTGCTAGAGTTTGCCAAGAACTATGGTTGAAGGGTGTCCTTACTCAAGATGTGCTTGCCACGGCTGATGCTCTTCTGTGGACTATCAATGATTATCTAGCTTTGGGCAGTATGGCAGGAAGAAGAGTGATAGGTTATAAAGCATGTTGTCACTGCTACCATGAAGTTCTGTCTCAAGATGTGCTTGCCACGGCTGATGCTCTTCTGTGGAGTATCAATGATTATCCAGCTTTGGGCACTATGGCAGGAAGAAGAGTGACACGTTATAAAGCATGTTGTCACTGCTACCATGAAGCTCTGTCAATAAGTTTGAATGTTGAACATATAAATAACAGAATGGTGAGTAGGTTGGAGAGGGAACTCCTATTTGGTATGGAAGTTGAAGAGGGATCTCAGTTTGCTGCACCTGAGATTGTCCTGCCGGGTTTTCCACCTGAAGAGAATTATGATACACCTGGAGATGTATCACAGTTTGCTGACTAAGTTGAAGAGCTACCTTGTGATTCTTAGGCATTTGTCAGGCATTTGTCGTTGAACTGTAATGTAGAGCTACCTTATGAATCTGTGCTACTACCTTAATTTTGATTAGTTTGCATTTGGCTGTGCAACTAAAATGTGGAAGTACTGCGTTGTTAATGTATTAGAACTAATGGTACTATATATGTCGTATTTGGACTAATCGTACTCTATGTTGTATCACATGACTCCATATGAACAAAATTGCCCCTCTGGCTCTGAGTCACTGATACGTGGGCCCCCATGGGTGCTGGATGCGCCTGTCAATAAATGAAAAGGATGAACAGAAATACCGCACCTGTTGGCTCCACCATGCACGCCCAGCCAGTGCCACCGTCTCTCTCGCCTATCCGCTCCAAACACCTGCCCCACGCCCAAAAAACCCACCGCCGAGGAAGCTCCTGGTTCATCATCATCTGCTCCAACGCCCAAAAAACGCCACTGATGCACGCCCAAAAAACCCGACTGCAGCACGCATAAAAAAACCCATTGCCGAGTTGGTTCCCTGTCTTGCCGCCGGCTGAGATGGAGGACAAGGCGGCAAACAAGCGCATGCAGGTTGAGGCAGGCCTCGACTTCTTCAACCTCCTTCCTGATGAGATGATGTGCATCATCATCTCCCTCCTCCCCAACAAATCTGGCGTGCGGACCACCATCCTCTCCATGCGGTGGCGCCCCCTCGACCTCACTGTCAACGATAGGATCTGCCACACGGATCACGAACGACTCACCACAGTCTCCAACATCCTCGCCGCGCACCCTAGACCAGTCACACACCTTGCCATCCGAGGTTTCCGTTCCAACTGCAATGTCGGTGGCAAGGTCGACGAGTGGTTCCAACCCCCGCCCTACATGGCCTCGAGCAGCTCATGTTCGAAGGTGGACTACAGATGTTCGCTCTCCCGCTCTCTATGCTCCGCCTATTTCCCACCCTGCAACGCGCCAGGTTTGCTCAATGCCTTATTCCCCATATTGATGTCGCGCCCGCGCTTCTTCTCCCTCTTCTCAAGCGGCGCGTCCTCTATGACGTTGGCACCTCTAAGGAGGCCATCGAGCGCCTGCTCGGTGGCTGTACTGCGCTCCAGGCACTACAGCTCAATGGGGTGCACGGGTTCGACGGTAACATCCACATCGTCTCGACGACTCTCCGAACGATTGGTTTGGTCTGCTGGTCGAATTGCAGATCATTTTTCCAGCTTAGCGGCCTGGTCATTAAGGATGCGCCTTTACTTAAGAGGTTGAGTGTATTTAGTCCAATATTTCGAACATCAATCAGGGTCATTAACGCCCCGAAATTGACATTGCTGGGCAACTCGGGTGGTTTCTACTAAAACTTGTTATTGGATCCATAACCCTTAAGGTAAAATAGTCCTCCTGATGTATGTTCGGTGTTCTTGATGTTCTCTCAACTTGCCACTCGCGTTTTTTACTAATTTTCTTAATCCATGTTCGGTGTGGTGCAGAAAATGATTCCCAAAAGCTCGACCTCGCCTCTGCGCACAGTGAAGATCTTGGCACTAAGTTCTATCGGCCCCAATCTGGAAGAAGTTGTTGGCTTCCTTAGATGCTTTCCATGCACGGAGAAGCTATACATCAAGGTGATCTATCTTTTCAATTTGGAACACTAGTAACATAGTCGAAAATTTCTGGACGCTCTGAATTAGGATTCAACTGGACATGACATTGTACTTGAGAGTGAAAAATTCATGTGAGAACTAATTTGTAGTACCTTTTCCCACGTACTCACCTGCATCTTTTTTCGATCGACGTAGCCACTATATATACTTATGTTCTCTTCTTTCGCAGACAGCGAGAGTCCCGAGAGTTAAAAATGCGCTTCAATATGACATGAACAATCCCATCGAATGCCTTGATCGCCATCTCACAGAAATTACTTTGAACGACTACTGAGGAACCACACCTGAGGTTAAGTTCACCAAGTTCTTTGTTCTGAACGCAAGTGCGCTTAAGCTAATGAGGCTCGGCGTCGATGAAGACAAAGGTGATGGATGGTTAACTAGTATTCGGAAACAGCTAAAGCTGAGGCACAAAGCTTCTGCAGAAGCTGAAATTCATTTTAAAGATATAGTTATAGACTTTGCAGATCCCTTTGCAGAATCATTGACCTGGAGGGGATGGTATGTGTAATATCAGTTTGAACCTTGTCATGTTTTAAAAACCTTGTAGTCTTTGTGGTATTTGTTTATGCTAGAGAGTAAACTTGGCTCTGCCAGTTGTTTGTTAATATTCACTCTGAGGCCAATGAGTATTATATGTTTTTTTGAATGTGCATTATTATTTTCTAACGATGATTAAAATGCGCATTGCTCTAGGTACTGTAGAATCATTTCTTTGGATACATATACTGCTGGACAGCTGGGCGATCAGCAGCTACTGTGCGGCCGACGCCTCCAATTTCAAATTGTTACTAAGCCTTTCAAATATGAGAGTCCAGTTTATTTCAACCCCTCTCAACAAACCTGTCGAGTGTCGATCACCTCATGTCTCGTTACAGGCAGACACGCGTAGCAGTTGTGTACTGTGACACGGTTCATGGGTCTGTTGGGGGATTATAACCCGGTAGGCCCATGAAGAGTAAAGCGTGACCCGCCAGGTAGGAGACCCGGCCAGGCCAGCCAACCATCGGCATGGGCCGGGTTACATTGATGGGCCGGAGAGCTTGTCGGTGACCCGGCCTATTCAAGGAAGGTTCCAGAAGACCTGGAGGCGGTACGCGTCACGGAGTCAAAGACTTGGAGGGCACAGAAGAATTACGAGAGGTAGAGTAGAACTCCAAGTATGGGTAGAACCCGGCCTTGCCTTGTAAAGGACCAGGAGACCTGGTCATCTATATAAACCGGCTCCTAGTTCATAGTTGAGGGATCAAGCTAGTAGAGATTGAGAGAGGCACATGCATTGTAACCCTAGACTCGTGACTCGGCGACATTGCTGCCCGGGTCTCGAGATCTCCCATCAATAACAAGAAAGCAGGAAGTAGGTCTTTATCTCCTATGGAGAGGCTGAACCTGGGTAAATCATGTGTTTCCGTAGAGGTAAACAATCTCCTGTACACCAGAGACGCCTTGTCCCCCAATCTAAACTACCCCCAGGTAGTATCTGCCGTGACAATCCCACGACAGTTGGCGCCCACCGTGGGGCAAGCATCCAAAGGTGTTTACATCATGGCAGAAGCTCGGCCAGGTAAGCAAAACCTCGCCATTGGCGAGGTCATCACCAGCCCAGAAGGAAAAGGCATCATCGACGATTTCGGCTGGGGGCCGGAGTCAGATCTGTTGGAGATAGGCACGGTCATCCCGATCGGCCGGGTCAACGTCTTCGTGGGTATTGTACGTACATCTGGATTAGTTATGGAAGATAACGAGTATGATTCTGTGTCAGGAGCCGCCACCATCGTCCAATCAGACGGCGAAGAGTCTGTAGGCATGGCAGAGATCGAGGAAGCACCTACTACGCAGAGGGAACAGCTGGAGGAGCCGGCATGGACCCCAGGTGGCCATATCGAGATCGACGAGGATACGGAGTCAATTCTGCCCCTGTTTGAAGACCGGTATGGATACGAAAGCGAAGAAGAGGAAGAATACGAGTCTTCCACGGGTCCGGTTCACCGAGTTGCGGTTTACACAGCTCCTGCGACAAATCTGGACCCGGCTTCGGTGACAACAGCAGCCACGGCAACAGCCGCGACACTGACCCAACAACAACCTTTGGTGATTCAAGACCCGCCATGAGCCCGGGTCGACGGAGAAGCTGCTTCAGTTACCAGTGAAAGTGACGATGCTGCGCGCCACATGAACATGTTTGGATTCTTGATGAATAGGGCTTCGGGTGAGGGGACCTCCAATCTCCCAAACCTGGCTCTGTTCAGTAACAACTTGGTATTGGATCCTACTGCACTTGCGGAGGTGGTGACCCCGCAGAACACTGTTGTACGAGCCAGAGAGTTGGACACCGCACGCCGGGCCTTGGAGCAACAGCGGCGAGATGTCGAACCAAAGAAGCAGAGGATGGCAACCCGGCAGCAGTTGGATGAATAAGAAAATCCCTGTGACACAACGCAAGCGTCCTGGAGAACCGCCACAACGATATGACCTGGGTGCAGAACAGGAGGCATCAAAGTCGGTTGCCCCTTCAAGGTGAGACTTTAAATCCGGCTAATTTATTTGTTACTCCGTAGGACCAGCTAGTCAGGATCGTGCAGGAAATCCCCGCTTATGCGACAGGCGCAGGACGGACAGGGGGAGCCGGAGGAACGAGACCCGGCACTGTGCCAGCCGGGTCACCACGTGTGCCTACCGGAGGAGCTGGAGGAAACACTGGAGCCATGCCACCACCTTCGCCCAGATTTCACACCCCGCCGGGTCACTACAACATCCCAATGGATAACGTGTACACTGTAACTTTAGCGCTCGACGGGCTTGCTTTATCATGAACTTTCTGGGAACTTGCAGCCGGCTTTACGCAATTGCAGACCTGGACCGGTGTGTGCACAAGAAAAATGAGTCGGCGCTTAGTTGGATGCGCCGAGTCACAGAAATCCTTCATTCGTCTACAGACATCCTTCCCAGAAATGCAATACAGTCCATGGAGAAAACTTGTAGATATGACCCCCTTGTTCAGAAGTTGGGACGCATGAAGTCCAGCAGCCGGGTCACAGAAATTACCATGGGTGAGTTGATGGATGCATGCACCAAGCACGCTTCCAATGATAAGACCAAAGACGATAATGAGGAAGAAAAAGGGAAGGGCAATGTGAACAATGGAGGAAAAACCAACAATGGTGGGGGACAGAACAATAACAACCATAGCAACAACAATGGTGGAAATCAGAACAAGCGGCCATATGGTGAAGGAAATTCAGAGTTGGTTGCCAATGCAAATACCGGGTTTAAGAAGCCCATGACAGAAGGAAATTATAATGGAAGAAACAATTATCGTGGCCCGCCACACCCAACTAGTCACACAGAAGCCTTCAGGATGTCGTTTCCTCACCATAGCAGGAAAGGCAGACCCGCCAATCATTCTCTGGAGCAGTGTGTTGATTTGCAGAGATGGAGAAACGAGGAGATACAAAGATTGTTGCACGGCGGCGGTCGTGGTGGAGGACCCGGCCTGGGTGGTAACCCGGCCAATGGACTACCACCAGGTGCAAACGCGGGAGCCGGCAATGCAGGGGCTGGTCAGAATAGCTAGGGCGGATTTCAGCCAAACCCAAAGCAGCTTGGGCAGTATCATGTTCATACCACTGGTACATCCAGGAGGGAGAGGAAATTAATCAAGAGAGCTGTCAATGTTGTTTCCACCGCAACCCTGAGATACCTGAGGTGGTTAGAGCACATGATAACATGGAGTAGACAAGATCACCCGAATGTTGTGGAACACCCGGGTCTGCTAGCCTTGGTAGTTTCACCACAGGTGCATCGTAATGAGTTAAAGAAAGGGTTAATGGATGGTGGAAGTAGTATCAATATCTTATACTGGGAAACATTCTTGCATATGGGTTTCAAGGAGTCACAGCTGCAGAAAACATCTACAGTTTTCATGGTATAGTTCTGGGCAAGTTAGCCTGCCCAGAAGGAAAGATCTCGCTGGAAGTTGCTTTTGGCGAGTCTAAGGACAATTTTAGATCAGAGTGGATTACATTTGAGGTGGTGAAGTTGAAAAGCCCATATCATGCTTTATTTGGTAGGCCGGCTTACGCAAAGTTCATGGCAAGGCCGTGTTATGTGTACTTGCAGTTGTAAATTCCGGGTCCTAAGGGGATCATTACTATTCATGGAGACAAGACTATGGCTGCAGAATGTGACGAGGGAGATGCCGCCCAAGCTGAGCAGGCCTGCGCAGAGGAAGAACTCAAGTATTGTAGGTCCAAAGTGGACCCGGACGATCGCACAGCCCTGAAGAGGCCAACCGTAGAAGATGACAGGGCGAAATTTAAGGCGGCCCAGGACACAAAGATGGTAGATTTTGTACCCGGCGATTCTTCCAAGCTGTTCGCCGTGGGGTCTAACTTAACTGATAAATAAGAAAGCACGCTCATCGAGTTCATCCGTGAGAATCGGGATGTTTTTGCATGGAAACCTAGTGACATGCCAGGCGTACCGACTGAACTCGCTGAGCACAGTTTACATGTTGATCCCAAAGCAAGACCAGTAAAGCAAGTTTGCGAAAAATGAATGAGGAAAGAAGAAAGGCTATAGGAGAAGAGATAGCCCGGCTATTGGCAGCCGGCTTTATCATGGAGGTTTTCCATCCCAAGTGGTTGGCTAACCCGATTCTAGTACTAAAGAAAAATAATGAGTGTAGGATGTGCATAGACATCACAAGTTTGAACAAGCATTGCCCCAAGGATCCTTTTGCATTTGAGTCCTTGAAAAAGCAGCTGTCAGAGGCGCCAATCCTGGCAGCCCCGAGTCCCAAAGAACCCATGCTGTTATATGTTGCTGCCGGGCCTCGAGCAGTCAGTGCCGTGGTCATGGTTGAGCGCAAAGTGGAAGGAAAAGAGTACCCGGTCCAGAGGCCGGTCTATTATGTTAGCGAGGTCTTGTCAGATGCCAAGCAGCGGTATCCACATTGACAGAAGCTAGTCTTTGGAGTTTTTATGGCGAGCCGGAAATTGAAGCCTTATTTTCAGTGACATCCAGTCACAGTGGTTAGTTCTACTAGTCATTATCCCGTGCACTTGCACGGGCTAGTTTGTTTACTTCTATTTGAAATGTTTTTTTGCCACGCCTAAAGAAAAGAAATGGTTTTGATGACCTTTTTCAAATTCTGGTTTATCAAACTATGTAAGAAATATTTGTAAGAACAATGGTTGTATAGTTTGCTTAGTAAATTGAAATAATGTTATTACTTGCTAAAAAAATTACAATTGCAAATTGGTTTCATCACTACTAAAAGCATCATTCCAAATACACTTGTACCAAATCAGAAACTAACATCAGTTTACATTATAGCATTACCTTAAGAATACATTGACATATGTGGTCAAGAAATGATTCTGATATACCTAAGTCCATATTTAATTTATGAGATCAATATATCCCTTTTACAGAAAACATGTCCTGATCTCTCGTAGTCCTAGGGAGTGGGATTGAGGGTTTAGCCAGCATAATGAAGGGTGCCAAATATAACAGGGCCTGAAAAGATTATTGGCCGTGTTGATCATGCCAGAACATCAAATCAATTCGACCAAAACCATATGACAATGTTTCCAAGACATCTAGTAGAGATTTTCTCTTTTTCTTAAGAGAATAGATAAGAAATCGTAAAATATATGCAATTGTTCACTGCCCTCAAATTTGTATATCGGTGAAATGTCACTGAAATGAACTTTTGGATGGTATGCTGAGATGTTTTTAATCTGAATTTCAACTTCATGCAAATAGATAAGATAATATATATACCTCAATCAAAACAATAGAACTGAATGTAGCTTCTGAAAAAGCAAATCCAAGTGGAAATTTTCCATTTCAGTGTGGCTATCATGACTGCATCAGAACTTCACGGTAAAATATTAAATTTGCACCTAGTAAAATATCATTTTTGAGGTAAGCTTGTGTTAATTTTGTGCTCCCAAACAGAAGAGTTAAGAACCTCAAATTGACCTATAATGTGCCGGACTAATTACATGAACATATGTGGGAGAATATCTATGAAACCTTCCAATCATAAATGAAACGTCTCTCATGTATAAAGTTGCATGTTGTTCCAATGTTGACCTATAATTAGACTAATCAGTATCGAATTCGTGCTGCGACTAATATTGGATTTAATATGTTCATTCACTACTGCTTAAGTCGTTAGTAGGCTTGTAGTTGACCAATATGCTCAGAAACTAACTTGTGATCATCTTGAAAGACACACTGTTTTTAAAATTTCATCCAAATTATATTAGAATTCTTTTTGGATAAGCAAGGAAGCAATTTATCAATTAATGTCATCGCCACATTATTAATCAAAGATCTTCTCACAAAATGAAAAACAAAGATGAAGTGGCTAGATACATTTTGTGTAGTGTACTGAATAAAATCAAAACGAACTTGAACTGAATAGTGCATATTGTCGTGTCTCGTTGCACGGACACCGGGAGTATAGGATACCCCCTTTTAGGTTCAGCACGGGGCGCGAAGGAGGCTGAGAATCGTCTTCTTGGGCAGAGTTAGATCAAGCTCTCCTCTCCACGATCAAAGCATGCAACCAAAGGGACACAAGGAGCTACCCAGGTTCAGGCCGCCCTACTCCTGCATGTTTTGATTGATGAGTTCTTCATAGTGTGGCTTACAATGGAACCTCCCGGACAGGGTACCCGGAAGGGTTTTGGCTCGAGGTAGAAGAAGGACAGATCCTGACCCGGAGGAGATCACCTTCCTCTCTACCTCCGCAGCCCTAGTCTAGTCTTGCTCTGGTTCTAGCTTATGTTCGTCCTCATTCTATCTTTTTTTCCTCCTCCCGTGGCTTGGTCCTCCTTTTATAGGCTAAGGGGTTGCCACAGGGTCACGTGAGGGGCATGAGGGACCTTCGGGGTGAAGGACCCTCCTCATCTAGTTTAGGGGGAGACGTGGCCTCTCCTCAGCCTAGCGTCTCCTCTGGGTTAGGTGGGAGCGTCCGCCTTGGGGTGGACAGGAGCTGACACCACCACGGGACGTGCTTCCCGCCCGCGCTGCCTTCGCCTTGCTTCCCAAGTCTTCCGCGGTGAGGTGGAGTGCTTATCCACAGGAACGTAGGAAGTACCCGAGAGGGAGCCTGGCCTCCTGCCGGGAACTCGGGCTCTCGGGTCCTTCCTGGCCTTCTTGCTTGATTCGGGGACCCGGAAGGTCCCCAGGACCGGAGCCCTTAGTCGCGTAGGCCATGCGTGTCTTGACGGTGAACCCGCCAGCTTGACTTGAGTCTTGTCCATCTTCATCTTGGGCCCACATGGGGTGGACCCACTTTGGCAGTACTAGGGGAACCCCATGTTCCACTGTTGCGACAGTAGCCCCCGGGCATGGTCCCGGCGGCTCTTGCTCCAGCTGCCGGGGCCATGGCCTAAAGATAGGTCAAAGTGGGTCCCGGGCACCTGGTCTTCTCAGCTCCGTTGGGGACCCGCCGAGGCGAGGTAGAGACGAGCCCCCGGGTCCTGTTGACTGAATCACGGCGAACGTTGCGATTCATACGGACCCCTTGCTTATCCTGGAATCCAACGGGCGAAACGCGCAGAAATCGGCACGCCCCCTCGATCCCCACGTCCGTCGGAGTAATGGGGCCGCGACGTGACGTGTGGGATGCCTTATAAGCCACGACTGGCTTCCACTGTAGCCGTTACCTCTCCAGATTCGCCGAAATCCCCAAATCGCCGCCCAGGAGACTCCTTCTCCCTGACTTCGCCAATCGCCGCCTCCCGCCTTGGCCGCCGCCGTTCCTTGTTCTTGCCCCCAGCCCATGCCGCCTAAGCGAGATAGGACGGGAGTGAGGAAGATGTCGCAATCCGCCGCCGAGAAGATGGCGATGGAGGCTTCCCTGGCCGAAGCGCCGCCCTCGATGAGGGTGACTCAGGCCCTCTTTTCTCCCAGTGAGTATGCGTCAGAGAAGCCATCCAACGCGTCCGCCAATCCCTGGCCGCGAGCTTCCGCGGTACTGAGGGAGTGGTGGTGCGCCCTGGGAGCGGTCCTCAACGAGAAGGGGAGGTGATTACTTTCCACGATTTCTCCGTCGTCGGCCTTCTTCCTCCGTTCTCCGAGTTCTTCGCAGCAATCTTGGAGGCTTACGGATTGCATATGCTGCACTTGCACCCCAATGCCGTGATGATGCTTGCTACTTTTGCCTATGCCTGCGAGGCATTTGCGGGTGTCATGCCCTCGGTGGCCCTGTTCCGCCACTTCTTCGTTCCACGCCTGGGGAAGTCCAAGTGGATCGCTGGCGGTGTCTCTTTCTGCCTCCGGAGAGATGCGGCGCACCAGTACCCGGAAACATTCACCAAGGCCTCGGTTGGAGAATGGAGGCACAACTGGTATTTTGTCGAAGCTGACGGGACCAATCCCCATCTGATGACTCCATATTATCCAGCGGAGCGACTGGCACACTCGAAGGAGAGAAGCTCTCAAGGGGAAGCACTGGCTCCAGTCATCAACAGGTTGGCTGCGCTCGCGCAAGGGGAGTGACGGGTGCCATGATCCTGGCAGACTTTCTTCACAGGGGGATTGCCCCTCTGCAGTTCCGGAGCCGCCCGCTCTGGGAACTCAATCAGGTGGGCAGCAGCCTTCCACGTCTAGATTCCACTTGACAGAGACCACCTGGGCTCTGTCCATGGGCTACATATTGCCATGGGTACCCTTCGAGTTCCAGGATGAGACCTTGCCGCTGTTCGAAGATCCGGCCGCCGACGGTATCCGATCTTCGATGCCAGAGTGTAATGAGTACGGGGTGGCGGGTACTACCAAGATCGAGCCCCCGCCGGCACCCAAAACACGCAGTCTTCAAGGAGGTAGGCCAAGGGAGCAAGGCCTTGCCCACGGGGACGTTTCCCCTGAAGAACCTGGGACTTCGGATGACGAAGGCGACGAAGCGACTCCTCCGGGAGTACCTTGCGGGCGCGGAGGCCCCGGCGCTCCTTCCGGGGCGGCGACAAACCCGCCGGGTGACGAACTCCCAGAGCAGCCTGTGCCGCCGAGCTCGCCGTCGTTGCAGGAGTCTGATCAGGTGTCGGAGGCCATCCCTCCTCCCCTTGCTGACATGGAGGTAGGGGAGGAGAGCCTGTCCTTGCCGGACCTCTTTGACGACTTGGTGCAGAAGAGGTGGAGCTTCTCCGGATCGAAGAGAGCCCGCCGGTAAGTTTTGATGGCATCTGTCTTTGAAAGCGGAGTTGTTTTTCTTCTGCCGCCGTCCTGACTTCTGACTTTCATTTCTTGCACAGGAGCCCGACCCCGGAGTGGCCAAGCAAGCGACCCCGGAGAGGCGAGGACGTCGAAGCGTCGAGCTCCACCGGCACCTCCGACGGAGGCAACTCCGAGCCCCCAAGCCCCCAGTCCGCCCCAAGGACCAGGGGGTGGCTCCGGTCGTCGCAGACGAGGCGGAGGCTGTCGGCGCGAAAGGCCCTGGGGAGAGGCGCGACGTGGATCCCCAGGCGACCCTCGGACCGCGAGGACTCGCAGCAGGCGGGTACATCCCCGGGGCTCCGCCCCGGGAACGCTGACCCCTGCCCTGAACCCGGGAGAGTTGAGGAAGGCCCCGGGTTCTCCAAGACGTTCTCCAGCGTCTCGGAGTTCTTGTCTTCTGCCCGTGCCGAACTGGCGCGGCTGGTGCCCCGACCTCCGACAGCGGGGAGCACTCGCAGGCTCGCGAGCTGCGGCTTCCCTCGGGGAGGAAGCTCGTAGCGCCCGTGAACTGAAGCTGGCGGCGGACGAAGAGCTGCTCTATGCTTGGGAACAGCGAGTGGCCAGCCGCGAGAAAGAGCTGGAGCGACGAGAGGCCGAGCTGGAAGATGAAGAGCGCCACTACCTTGGCACCATTGAGGAGCTCCAGATCAAGATGGAGCGGGACGAGGACCGCTTCGAACAAGGCCTGGAGAACGTGGCTGGCTGGGCTCGCAGCGAGGTTGAAAATGACTTCGAGCCAAAAGCAGAGCCGCCTCGTCGCTAAGCAAGCAGGTCTCTAAACTCCAGAGCGAGCTCAAGAGCGAGAGGGAAAGGCGGGAACAGCCTTCTCGGATTTCCAGAGAGCCAGGGGCGAAAGAGATAGCTTGTCCGCCCGGGCTGAGGCGATGACGGCCACGATTGAGGCGCAGAAGCAGGCCCTCAAAACAGCTGAGAAGTTTAAGCAAGAGGCTACGGCTGGCCGCGTCGCCATGGAAAGGAAGATCCGGGAACTGGGCGATGCAATTGACTTCTGGAAGGACAAAGATGCGCGCATGACTGTCCTTCGCAAGAAAGAAACAAAGGAGCTGGCTGATGGGCGTGCGGCGATGGAAGCGTCCAAATCCCAAGCTCAGATTGCGTGGCACCAACATGAGCAGGTATCCAACCAGCTGACGGGAGTGCAGGCAGAGCTGGCGGAAGCGAAGGGTGCACTTGAGAAAGAGCGACGGCGATTTGCTCACCACCGCCGTGATGATCACAACGTCTTGCTCCAGATGAACCACGGGTCCTTGGACATCGTGCAGGAGTTCACGAACTTGGGAGTGCCTTCTCCGCCCGTCCTCATGGCCGACCATTCCACTTCCTTCGCCCGCTATCCCGGGTTCTTGAAGTACGTGGCCTCGCTCATCAAAGGTATCAAGGAGCAGGTTAGCAGAGCCACTCGCCTTGCTGGGGAACAGGCAGTGAGGCAGGTGACGACCCGATTCGTCACAGCGCTTCGCCAGCGACACCCGCAGCTCTCCTTGCTATCCGAGCTGGAGGCGCCTGAACCCGGGACGCCGCTTCCTCCAGACGTGACCCGCCAGGTGGAGGAGATCTTGAAGCACCTTTCCCGAGAAGATGACCCGTGAACCTGTGAAGTCCTGAAAAGGACAATACCAGGGGCCGTGAACCATGCTTTTGTACTGATATTGCCAACTGGCTTATGAACTCATGCTTTTGAATGTAAATAACTTCTTCCCAAAGTATATAAGTTTTATTGTACTCGTGGGGGCTTTACGCTCTCGGGAAGGATCCAAAGGTGTGAGCGCTAACCAGCCGTGGGCACTCAGACTGATCTGAAGTGCGGACACAGGGCGCAACCCCCCAAAGGACCCACCGTTTCCTGACCGCACGGACCTCAGCCCACGATTCCACTGCCCGAGGGAAACTGACAGTGTCATCGCGAAGGCGCTGCCCCAGGAGAACGCCCGCTTTCGCCTTAGCCAAAGCACATAAAACTGATATACCCGGGAACAAGCCCGTGCAAGCACGTTTATACTTAGCTCGCGTTTTGACTCCTTCTGGCTACCTCGGTAATCGTTCTGTCGCGCTGCCGCCAAGGCGGGTCTTCTATGCCGTGTTTCAGACATAATTCTGCCTTGCCCAGCAATTCTTGGCGGGGACAAGGCTTCCAACCGAGATAGCCTCCAATGCCGACCAAGGGCATGACTGGCTGGCTTGCGCCGGTCCGGAGACCATTTGTGCTACTTGCTCGAGTTACCCGGAGACCACCCAACTGGTGATCCGGCGGCTTGCTGGCGTATCAGAGACGCCGGTCCGGAGACCCCACGGTTGTCTTAGTTTCCTGGACCCGGATGTTCCTTGTTTGGTGATCCGGCAATCTGGCTGGCTCATGCCGGTCCGGAGACCCTGAAGCTGCTTTACTCGCGGGATCCTGATGCTAGCCACTTAGCAATCCGGTACTTCTGAGGGGGTCCACTTGGTCCAGGCTGTATCGTGACGATGTGACCCGGGAGATCCCATTCTCCGTGGGCCACGTCTCCGCAGATGAAGGTTTGATCCCAGCTAGCTGCAGCTTGCCCTTGACTGCTTTGTATCTGTGGGGGCTCCGGTAGTAAGCAAGGTTCCGGGAGCTCTTCAGTCTGGGTGGATGCATTGGCAAAGGTCCGGAAAGATCTTCCCTTCTGAGGAACCCCAGCTGTGGCACTCCTCTTGGCTTTCTTGGACTTCTTGTTGAGAGGGCAATCTCGGCTGATGTGTCCTGGTTCTCCGCACGAATAGCAATCACCGTTCTTCTGGCGTATCTGGATGTCGTTGAACTGTCGGCAATCTTCCAGACTGTGCCGGTCAGATCTGTGGTACATGCACCACACTCCAGGCTGGCCGTCTTTGCGCAGAGG
Source organism: Poa pratensis (assembly GCA_947311845.1). NCBI lineage: Eukaryota > Viridiplantae > Streptophyta > Magnoliopsida > Poales > Poaceae > Poa > Poa pratensis. Next base: position 4,452,258 of record CAMZMU010000118.1, read on the forward strand.
AATCTGGAGTTCTTGGGGCACGTAGATGAGAGGATCTTCTTGCCGAGGCTCGCTTTTTGTGTCTTGGTCGAGGTTTTCCTCCTCCGGAAGCGGCACTGTGGTCGGCGCGTCGGAACAGAGTTCCTCCTTCGCTCCATGCGTCCATGGGGAAAGAGGGACATCAATGTTCGTGGCACCTTCCTCAGGTCTTCCCGTGCTGACCAGAGAGCTGACATAAGCGGCTGGAGGGACGAAGTGGACTCCGAAGGCGCGATCTTTAGCGGCAGGTGCCGGCGAGGATTCGTCAAGAACGAAACCGAGGCCGGGGTACCGCAGGAACTCAAAGGCTGCCTTTCCCTTTCTCTTCTTTGTCATCTTGAATGTCGGATTCGGTATTTCTCTTCACGAGAGCCGAAACTAGCGCCGTTCCGAAGGCGTTGGAACAGATCTTGACACGGACTGAAAGCTTGACGCCGAACTTGACGATGAACTTGACGATGAACTTGATGTTGATGAAGAAGAAGATGAATCCAGCACTTGCGCCCCCTACCTGGCGCGGCAGATGTCGTGTCTCGTTGCACGGACACCGGGAGTATAGGATACCCCCTTTTAGGTTCGGCACAGGGTCACGTGAGGGCCATGAGGGACCTTCGGGGTGAAGGACCCTCCTCATCTAGTTTAGGGGGAGACGTGGCCTCTCCTTAGCCTAGCGTCTTCTCTGGGTTAGGTGGGAGCGTCCGCCTTGGGGGTGGACAGGAGCTGACACGACCACGGGAAGTGCTTCCCGCCCGCGCTGCCTTCGCCTTGCTTCCCAAGTCTTCCGCGGTGAGGTGGAGTGCTTATCCACAGGAACGTAGGAAGTACCCAAGAGGGAGCCTGGCCTCCTGCCGGGAACTCGGGCTCTCGGGTCCTTCCTGGCCTTCTTGCTTGATTCGGGGACCCAGAAGGTCCCCAGGCCCGGAGCCCTTAGAGGCCGTAGGCCATGCGTGTCTTGACGGTGCACCCGCCAGCTTGACTTGAGTCTTGGTCTTGTCCATCTTCATCTTGGGCCCACATCAGGTGGACCCACTTTGGCAGTACTAGGGGAACCCCATGTTCCACTGTTACGACACATATTACAAACGAATTTAATTGTCATATAGGAATTACTAAGTACATAGAGTTATCAATGTTTACTTAATTTGTCTGATTGTTGATAATAAAGAACTATGGGGTGCAGTATCTTCTTCTAAGAATACTACCGATAAGCACTAACAAAGAAATATGCAGTGAGCAATACAGAATGAGTTTAACACAAATAGCTATCCTGAATTGTGTCTTGCTCGCCTCTGTCTGCTATGTTTTCTCTAAAGAACATGTCACTTAGGAGCATAATCGTAGCTCTGTGCCTGCATGCATGCATGTAGTAAAAATAACGCACCTGAAGAACATTCCTAGAACTCTCGACCGTGTAGATCCCTGCCCTCACGATCTCATCCACCGCAGCCTCTTCCAGATCGCTTCTCTGTTCTCTCGCATCGCCGCTACATCTCCTTTCTCGCCTAGCCACTCTCCTGCATCATCTCGCCGCCACCAATTTCTCATCTCGTCGCGCCGCGCGCTACCCCCTGGCGGCCTCTTTTTCATCTCTTTGCTCTCAACATGCAAAATTAGACCTCCTGTACAAACCATGATCGTCCTGGAACTTGATCGAACTGTAAACTTGAGAATCATTCTAATTACTCTCAATGTATCTTTCACTATTGCTGAAAATTTAGTAAGTTAACAATTTGTCAAATACCTAGAGCACATTAGCATACACCAGAAAATTAGGAGGAGATAGTGATCGCGAATGATTTGAACTGGATAAATAGTGTACATAGTTCTTGAAAGCAGTGACCTGTTTTGATCACGTCCGCCGCCCAAGTCGTTGATGGTGAGGATAGTTCTTGAAAGCACCTGCACGGGTTAGCGATTTCAGAAATATAAATAGGAAGTATTAAAATATTTTGTACGTGGGAAACAAATGAGGATTATGATTATAGAAAAATATTTACCTTGCAAAGGTTAGTGACAGAAGTTTACCAATATTTCCCACTTTTCATGATATCCTGCAAATTACTCAAGCAATATTCGAAGTCTAGAGTGACAGGGCACATATATAATCTGGCATACCACATATTCAGCACAATTCGATGTGGAAAAAAGAGAGGGGTATAGAAATTTAAGCAATACAATGACGCATACCATATTTTTATTTCATGCTTGAGATTACAAATGTGCGTGTTAGATCCTTTATCCAAAATTACAACATCTGTCTCCGTACAGAAAAGTCACCGCTGAACACATCCCTAGTATAATTAGACTCGTGGATGCAAACTAAAAGTACAAAGAAAAAGGCAGTGTTATTTAGAAAGCTATTCAAATGCATGATATTGGGAATTTTTTTAAGCTATGTGAATTATACAGACAGCTATTAATAAGTAAAAACCAAATAAAGTTATTACCTCCTAAGATACGACTGTGATAGCTAGTTGATCCCAATGCATTTACTATTGGAAAATCGAAGCAATCAGAACAATACCTGTATGCTTGACCGAAGAGTGAGGAAACGTGATTAATATGCTGCCTACATCCACAGATCCACTTAATCAGGACGTGAAACACAGGGTACATGTCCAGCACCAGAATAGCTTCTAGATTGACCAATGTTCACGTAAAGATATATCTAGAGCAGAGAATTTAAGGATACATACTTTCTTGCCTGGTGAGTGAGCCTGAAAAGCTGGACGGCATCAGGAACAACTGCATCGCCAGTTCGCCACAATTTTCCTAGCGACAGCCTCACAGATGGTGGCGGACACCCTATCTGGTTCTAAGAGCCGGTGCACATCCTGCTCTTTTAAAGAAACCATCGTGGATAAATATGTACTGGATTACTCATTGCGGTGTGATCAGAACTTCGAATAAGATTCAGCAGTTGGATAGGAACATGATGAGGAGAGCTGGACAGGCTAGATTGGATCGTACCTTTTCGATCAACTCCAGAATGGATGGAAAACTCGCTGAGGCGTGCTGACACCATTGGTTAACCTGTGTGATCCGTGCACCTGCGCTATTGTTGTTTCCGATCGCCGGCTGACGGCAGCCGGCTGTAGAGAATAAGCCATGCCGTAGGGCACGCTTGGTTTTAGGCTTTTAGGGCATCTCCAGCCGTTCGGCCCCCCAGGCCGAAAAACGGCGCCTTTTTGGACGGCCTTGTGGGACGCCGACGCTATTTGACGCCATGGGTTCGGCGATTTCCCAGCCGTGCCCAAACCCAGAATTGGGCCGAAAAATTCAAAAAAAAAATTTAATTAGGCGAAATTCATCAAATATAAGCGAAATTCGTTAAACTTAGGCGAAATTCATACTATATAGGCGAATTTCGCATTGTTCATTACATAATATAAGCTGAAAACTTAAACATAAACTAAACCACGGCGATCTACATGCCCAGCTGGCTGTAGAACGCCGTGTACTTGCCGCCGTCGTCGTCGTCGTCACTCGGTGGCGCGCCGCCGCCGAAGTGGCTCGGACCGGCCTCGTTGTTCTTGGCGCCGCCGCCGAACCACGCGCCGTCGTCGTCGCTGTCGTCAAGGACGATCACCTCGCCGCTCGCCTGACGAGGGGGAGTAGGAGGCCGGCGTGCGGCGGCGCGACGGCGGTTGGCCGCTGCCTCGTCGAGAAGGCGATGCTGGAGCGCAATCTCCTCCTGGGCGTGCTGGTTGCGCGACCAGGCGAAGATGAACTCGTCCGAGCACTCCTCGGCGTCGACCATGGGCGGCGCGACGTCCTGCATGGAGGCGGTGACGGCGTTCTGCTCGCCGGGGAATTCCTCATCGTCGTCCGGCGCCTCCGCCTTGATGGCCGCCCGGACGTACTCCGGTGGCGCCACCCACTCCACCGCCGCCTTCTTCTTCTTGGAGGTGGCGCCGCCGGTGGCAGGCTCCTTCTTGGGCCTGACGAGGCGAAGGTGGCCTCGGGGCGGCGACGGTGCGTGGCGCGGCTCGTTGATGCGAATCCCGCCGCTGGGCCTTCTTGGCGGCGACCTGACGTGGCGCCCGAAGTTGAGGATGACACCGTGCGGCGTGTCCTACGGCTCGGGCTTGACCCGAGCGAGCGCCGGCGTGTGCGGGGACCCGCTGGAGAGCGGGCCAGAGGAAGACAATGAAGACGCCGTCCCCATCCTCCTGGGCAACCAGGAGGTGAAGTGGCACCGAGGCGTCGGCGCCTGGCGCGGCGGCATGGTGAGCCGGGGCTGGTTCCTGGCGTGGATGTGCTGGAGGACGTACGCGAGGGTACGCCCTCGCCCGCTCCACCACTGCTTCCACCCGCCGGCGTTCTTCCAGCCGTGACGGGGCCGTTGTTGTAGGTGTCCTCCAGCTCGCGGCGGTGGCGCTCTTGGAAGTATGCCGTCCAGAAGGCGGAGTTCGCCGGATCCCAGCGCGGGTCCGCCGCCTGCTCTTCGGAGAGCCCGGCGAGGACGTTCCTTCTGGCGGCGGCGGAACGGGGATGCCTCCGGCGCTCAGGCGCCAGTCGCCGGGGACCCGCATGTCCGGCGGCGTAGGGTACCCGGCCTCGTACAGCATGCGGGCCTCCTCCGGGTGCAGGAAACGCCGGCCGAAGCCGTTCGCCATAGCTTCGTCTCCGGGCTATCGCTCGGCCATTGCTGTTGCTCAGGGGAAGGAGAGAGATGGAGAGATGGGGAATGGTGTGCCTTGCCACGGCGAGATGGGGGAATAAATAGGTGCAGGGGAGGCGAGACGGTGGCACGTCATTACTCCGGCGCGTGGCAACCGACTGGACGCGTCGGCCGCCGCTGAACGGCGCGGCAGTCCACGGCCATTACTCCGGCAGGCTTTTGACCAGCGTGGGAGCCGAGGAGATGACGACGAAGCGTTTTCCGCCCGTGATTCCGCGTCATTTCGCCTATCTCGCTGATAGATCTGGCCCACATTCCTTTTCGCGCCATTTCGCCCCCCAGGCCGAACCCGGTGGGCTGGGTTTGGCCTGGGAGCGCCGGCGCAATTTTTCGCCGATCCGGCGCTATTTGGGCTCCTGGTGGGGCCGACTGGGTGAAAAACGGCGCTCCCAGGCCATTTTGGCGCTTTTTTGGGCCCTGGGGGGTGCTGGGGGGGGGCGGCTGGAGATGCCCTTAGCCATTGAGTGCCACGGAGGTAAAGATGTCCAGCGCGAGGAGAAATCGAGGTATACGTAGGGCTACTTAATCGAAGGGCTGCTAATAGATGAGAGCAATACCGGCCGGAATTCCTAGCGAATTAATTAGGGGCTAATATCAAGGATGGTTTGTGATTCGAACTCGAGCGGTGACAGATACGTGCGACTTGCGAGAAGAGTCATGCGTGCGTGTTGGTAAAACTACTTCCATCTAACGGCTCTTAGACAGATCATCGGTAGATCGGATGGACCAAATTTTCTAACCGCGAGGATTAACGTGGTGACTCGTATGGTACCTCCAATTAGTAAATATAAGATTCCAATGGCAGATATCATCAGAAATTCTGAAGCTACTGGACGAATTGCTAAATGGGCAATAGAGCTGGGGCCATATCATATCAACTATGAGCCTAGAACAGCCATCAAGTCACAAGCACTAGTAGATTTTGTTAATGATTGGACGTAGACAAGCGCACCTCCAGTGGCACCAAGTACTAAATCATGGGTTATGCACTTTGACGGCTCCAACAAGTACGAGGGCTCAGGAGCTGGTGTTGTTTTAACGTCACCCAAAGGCGATAAATTGAGTTACGTATTATAGCTTCACTTCGATTGCTCCAACAATGTGGCTGAGTATGAAGCCCTGTTGCATGGTTTGCGCATGGCAAAGGAGATGAACGTCAAGTGTATCAAGTGCTATGGAGACTCGGATCTTGTGGCATAGCAAGTATCTGGAACATGGGATAGAAAAGATTCAACCATGGCAGTGTATAGGAGGGAAGTGGACAAGGTGGTCGGTTCTTCTCAGGCTACCAGGTGGATCACATTGATCGTATAAAAAACGAGGCGGCAGACGCTTTATCAAGACTCGGCTCACGCAGAGAGCCGGTTCCACCAAATGTTTTCTTGGATAAACTGTGCAGCTCATCAGTCCAAATTCAAACAGAGGAAGATCTTGCTTACCGGATGATCCAGAATCAGAGTTTGTTGCCACCTTACATGTTATTCCAGAGTGGACAGAGCCATACTTGGCGTATCTTTTGCGAGGAGAGCTGCCGCAACAAGAGGTTATTGCCCGGCAAATCTTGCGCCGGGCCAAGGGTTATGTAGTCATTGATGGCGAGCTTTATAAGAGGAGTGTTTCACGCGTGTTCCAGCGATGTGTGTCACCAGAAGAAGGCCGGCAAATTTTGAAGGAAATTCATGAGGGTGATTGTGGTCATCATGCATCAACAAGATCCTTAGTGCAAAAGCATTCAGACATGGTTTTTTCTGGCTCACTGCGTTGGCAGACGCGGAGCGCCTGGTTAGCATATGTGATGGATGTCAGAGGTATGCAAGGCAAGTTCATGTGCCGGCTCAGGAGCTACGCACAATACCCTTGACTTGGCCATTTGCAGTCTGGGGTATGGATATGGTGGGTCCCTTTCAGATGTCCCCTTGCAAGAAAACCCACCTCCTAGTTGTTGTTGATAAGTTTACCAAGTTGGTTGAGGTTATGCTAGTTACTAATTGTGAGGCAGTCACAGCAGTACAGTTTTTGAAGAGAATCATATATCGTTTTGGATATCCCCATAGTATAATCACAGACAATGGAACCAATATGTCCTTGGGAGAGGTAGCCAAATTTTGTGGAAACAATTGTATTCATCTTGATGTTGCTTCAGTTTCTCATCCTCAAGCCAATGGCCAAGTGGAGCGTGCGAATCAAGAGTTACTTAGAGGGTTGAAGCCACGTCTGCGGGTCCCGTGTATCCGGGCTGCTGGAGCTTGGGTAGAGGAGCTGCCCTCCGTAGTTTGGGGTATCAACACAACGCCAAACAGATCCACAAAAATGACACCGTTCTTTATGGTATATGGTGCAGAGGCAGTTTTACCAAGTGACATTATTCATGACTCGCCAAGGGTGGCGGCTTACGTTGAAGTGGAAAATGAGCAAACCCGGCAAGACGCTCTGGACTTATTGGAGGAACACAGGGAGCAAGCCCTAGAAAGATCCGCAATATACGAACAAGATTTGCGGTGTTATCACAGTCGTCGAGTCAGAACACGTAATTTTCAGGAAGGAGACTTAGTGCTGCGATGGACGCAATCAAAAGATGGGATGCACACGTTATCTCCTCCTTGGAAGGTCCCTTCATCATAAGCCGGAATCTGCACAGTGGTTCGTATTATTTGGTGGACACAAGAGAAGAATCAGAGTATCTGAATAACACAACTCACTCCACAAAATCATTGGAAGAGCGCGAGCGGCCGTGGAACATCGCCCAGCTGCGCCCGTTTCTACACCAAGTATCAGATCAAGTTATCAAATGTAATACACGATGTAACATGAAGCAAGTTTCATACGCGCTCTTTTCCTTACCAGGGCACTTGATGTAGCCCAACCTAGGACCATCACCATGTCAAGACCTTCAACACATCCCAAGGTGAACTCCTTCCTCGATGAGAGCCCATTTCGTGCACCATTGGATGGTATACTACTTGAGCATCTACCCCTTTGCCATGCTAGGTATCACATGACGAGTACGGACATTCGAGGAGATGCCAAGGAAGCACAAGACTCAAGATTATCCAAGGCGTACGCGTGGAAGAGGAGGAGAAAGCGACAAGACGAAGTTGAAGAAGATGGCAAAACTGTCAGGCCGGTCTCCAGCCCGGCCTACAGACCGGCCTCCAGCCCGGCATACAGCCCGGCCTGGCCGGCCTGCAACCCGAAGCCACCGGCCTCCAGCCCGACCCCCAGCTCGGCCTCCCTACCTCAAGAGGGTCTCTGTAACACCCCGAAAATTTAGACCGAATTTTTAATTTAATTTTGGACGCCGGAAAAACTTTTCGGGTTTCTAAATGTTTCCTTCGAACCCGTTGGTCTTTGATTTGACCTTGGTTTTGCTCTCCCAGAAAATTTTCCCCACAATCCCCGATCTTTGTCGACCTCCACCATAAATTCCATGACATTGTTTTATCTGTTAAACCATTGGTTCCAAAATCCTTCCGGCCTATCCCGCTAAAAGCCTCCACCGCAATTTCAGCTTGAAATAAATTCTACCCAGCTACCATATGGTTCCCTCATACACAGAGATCACTTCCACGGAAAAATATTTCATAGCCCCATGCAATATTCCGAAGTTAAACCCTATTTCCTTTTATGTCGGTTTCAATCCGAAAATTATCCAGACACCTCCCACTCATCCAAAAATTCCACGATTTTGGGGAGATGCATGAATCCACCTCCTGAACATTTCACTCCACTGTCCCAACCTCATTTGAGCAATATATGAGGTACTTCCTTTGTAGTGCTCTTTCCTTGCCTATTAGCAAATTCCAAAGGAACGCCTCTTTGTATGTCTCCAAAAATTCTACAAAAATTCAGAGATGATCCCTAGGCAGTATGTAGCCCATTCATGCAAAAATATTGGATACCTTGTTAAGAAAATATTTGACCTTTTCTCTGTCCAAGTTCTGCCCTAAATTTCAAATGTTTTCAAAACCAAGCCAAATGATTTTTGTAGTGGGAGGAGAACACCTAGATGCAAGCACTAGGAGAGCCCACACCTCTGGGAGAAGTCTTGATCAAAACAAAAATCGTTTGCCTCCCCAAACAACCTTTTTCCATTACTGTTTTTCAAAAGTACTAGTCGCACGAAGTTTCGAATTTGCAAAAACTTTAGTCACCAAAGTTGTAGAGTTTAGAATTTTGCTTGCAGTGGTGAAACCCCCATCGCTTTTGGACCTCCGAGTCGCCGGGAACGTGACGATGCCGCCCGTGTCACGCCCTAGACGCGCGCTTTGCTTAGACCCTAACCCCCGATTACTGCGGTGGACGGTGCCTAATCCGTCTGCTGCAGTGCACCTCGTGCCTCCCCTGTGCACCCAACTCCTCTTATCCACTCCACCGACGATACAGTGCATGGAGGAAGTGAGAGCTCCCCGGTGTTCTTCCCCTCCCCTGCCTATATGAAGTTACCCCGAGCCCCTCCACCACCCTCCTCTGGATGCACCCCACCCTCTCTCCCCCACTTCCCCTGCATGAGCACCTCTTCCACCAGAGCCTCCCCACGTTGCTGTTTTGGAGGAGGAGACCGAGCCGAGCTCGAGGTTAGGCCATAGTCGCCACGACCATGTCGAAGATGAACCTGAGCTGTCCAGCAACTCCCTCAGGCCCCTAGCCTCTTCCCTGGCCGTGGTTCATCGCCACCGTTCCTTTCCCCACCTCGGTTCGTCTTAGGAGCTAAAGAGGAGGGAGATCAGCGTGCGGCCTCCATGGCCGGGGTCGGAGAAGCTCGGGCCCCCCACCCTCCCGTGGTCTCCCCGGCTCCCTAGGCAGCCCCTGGACGTGGCGCGGTGGCGCGGTCCCCTTCCGCCACCGGCGCGTGGCGGAGCGGTGCAGAGCACCGGCAACCGGCGCCACCGGAGCCCTGCTCACTCGGCCGTGCTCAACGCGAGCGTGGTGGCCGTCCCCGTCGCCGTCGGCTCGCCTCCCCGGCCGCGGCCCAGCGCCGCCACCCCATCCTCGCCACTGGCCTGCGCCACGACCATCCCAGCCGCCCCTCGCCGGCATCGGTGACGCGGCCGAGCCGCCGTGCGCCCTCTCGCGTGAGGAAGACGCGCGAACAGGAGGTCAACGAGGAGCTCCCTCTGTTCGTTTTTCTTTCCACCGATCGATCGGTCCATCGGACCTTGTTGGGCCAGCCCAGCCGGCTACAGTGGCCCACGGCTCTGCCTTGGCCTGCCAGTGGCTCGGCCAGACGCAGCAGCGCACAGGCACGCGACGGCCCATGTCGCGCGGCCGATGGGGCCCGCGCTGTTTTTTTTTCGCGGATCCTTTTCTTTTTCCTGCTGGACATATTTTCGAACGTCGATATCTTTTGAACCGTGACTCCGATTCAGGTGATTCAAATTTGTAAATTCCTAGTTTGAGAAGCTCTGTCCAGTAGTAGCAGTTTTACATTTTTGTAAAATACTTGTATGATCAGCACCTTGTGTGCATGCGTAGGTATTCCGCGGTACCAGCAAACCGAGACCTTAACCGCGACGTGTCCGTGACCCTCCAAGCCAAACGGTGTTGATCTTCGGAGGCAAACTAACCCCTTGCTATGAACCGTCCCGCAATGTTGTTTGTATTTACTTGTTGCCATGCTGAGTGTTTATAATTGTCTGCGTTCGGTATATGATGTCGATCTGTTATTGTTGTGTTCAATATGTTACTTCGAATATTGCTCCTGCAATGTTTCAATCATCATCATGTATGCATTAGAATGACGTGTGAATTAATTGTGCGCCTCGCACTTGCGCGGCTTTGTCGAACCCTCTAAATAAACAACTATAAAACCTACGTTCCTATGATTGTTTGCTTCTTCTCCTTCGCCGAGGTGAGGAGCGGACGAATGTCGTCTTATGATCCTCGGAGTTGGGGGCATTTGCCAAAAGAGTTATTTGCTTCTTGTCCCTCCGTCAAACGTGGTTGGCGTAAGCCACCTAGACTGCGACGCTTGGGAGCTGACTTTCCATTTGGTTCTTTTTGCCAAGATTGCTGACACCACGTCAGGTTAATCCTCGAGTGGAATGGATGCTTTCTTTCTTGTGATTGCTTTTCGGTTCATTGTTTGGAGGCTACATGCCTCGCCAACTTGGTAATTAATCTACGAGGGCGCTGGCTGGAGGAACCGCCACAGTCGTCCGATTTACCCACTGCGTTATCTTTTGTAGTTGATCTATGAAAGCGCTTGCCAGCGGAAGACCGCTGCCACAGTCTTCCGGTTGACGTTTCTTTTTCCTTGTCAAACGAGAAGGCGCTTGCCAGCGGAAGACCGCTGCCACAGTCATCCGGTTGACGTTCTTTTTTTATTTTGCTAAGTTTGGACATGGATACTACTATTGCTTGATTTATTGTGTTGCTAATATTTTGTCGTGTGATGATATATTATGATATTGTGATTGTTGTGTTGGACTAATCCTCTGTTGTTTTGACTTGTTATGATGAAACTTGATTAAATGAAACACCCCTCCAAACTTCGATAGGGTCAGTCCATAGTGCCACTAATCTGAACATCGAAAGCACTACCACTGTCGCTCACATGGGCGGGCCTTGACCTACGTAATCCTATTGAGCCTCCTTTGATGCCACCCTTTTTGGCAAGTCTAGTCGGTTACCATAGTTGGTCGGGGCTAGTCTTGCGAAGGCTCCGGAGCTAGGCGTTGCTGATGGGTTGGGGACGTGCCGGATTCACTTCTGCATAAGGCATATAGTTATGTTGGTGGCTATATAGGGAGTGTCTTGATGGCGTGAACGGTCGAGTGAGTGTATCAGACCGTCTTATGGTTGTGATCCTAAAGTACCGGTTGTTAATGATCCACTTGGATGAGTGAAGTATTGCAACCTCTCGAGAGTGTCAAATCTGGATGTCTAGCCTCGTTCCAAGGTTATGGAACAACAGTTCAGTGTCGGTCACACTATTGTCTTTGTCGAGTCAGGAGGTTAAACATAAGTTCTGTTTGAAAGAAAGATGAACAACCTGATTTCACTAAATGAACAATAAGTTGATGCAGGGAATGTTACTTGAGATGTGATTGTGAACCAAGTTTAGGGATGGCGGTGTGATGCGTTGGGAAACCTATAGTTAGGCCAGAGCCCACATCAACCGTGCGTGCCCAGAGTGAAATGATGAGGCCAGTGGGCCTAGCAGTGATCACAGGTGATGTTGTGTATTATTTGGTACCCAACTGAGTACACCTGTTTTCTCGTCACAGGTAAGCCCTTTGTATGATTGCCGGTGCACGATCCAACCCCACCTGGCTTGGACTCTGTACTGGTGATACCCCCGTTGCTTGCTTATGACATGTTTGGTTGTCAATGCCATGCTACTTTTATGTCATGTATCTAGAGTACACCTTGACCTGTTGTAGGATTTTATTTCCAGTGTATACCTTGTTGCATGATTGTTGGAATGTTTGTGGTGAGGGGCGATACTTGCTGAGTGCATAATAATGTACTCACGGGCCTTGTGATTGTGGCCAGATTTTGACGAGGACTCAACTTCCACCTTAGCAAGGATAAGGAGCAGAAGCGTGCTAGGATCAGTAGCCCAGCCAGATACCTGTGGAGTAGAGCCGCTCCAAGCCGTTGCCTCATTTATGTCTTCCGCTGCCAGTTAAAACTCTGAGTTGGGCCATGCTTGGCATGATATTTTGTAATGCCTCGATGGCCTTGTAAACCTTTTGTAGCACTTTGTGCCTGATTGTGCAATGCTTTCCGCTATGTTGCACTGTCGTAACGTGCGGCCAGATATCTTGGGCTGGCGCACGGGGCGACCGCCCTTCTGACAAGTTGTGCCAGAAGGGGGTGCCACAGAGCATGGTATCAGAGCACCAGGCTGGCTGTAGACTACCCTAGCATGGAAAGCCCAGCCTTACTTTTGCCGACAAGGAGCCCGATGGATTAGACCCATCTCCGCCGAACCGGCATGGCTATTGTTGGTCAACAGTATGGTGAAGTAGGACTAGTCCCAATCCCCGAGTGAGGCTCGCCGATTTCTTCCATGAGAAGGAATCGACACTACCCATTAGTATGAGACCCAAGTCCTAGCTACCTATAAAATCCCACCCTCGCTTGCTATCCTTTGCAACCCAACTCTCTTGAAGCAGATCCCGCTCAGGAATCTTGCGCTCTCCTCTCCCAAGTACCTTAGCTTGAGTTTGTAGATGGAACCTACCCTTGTTTTCGAGACCACCGCTGAGTTTCGCCCCGGTTTTCTACCTCTGCTGTGGGAAGCTGCTCGCGACGTTCTTGGTTGTGTTTCTCGGCCGGTGTACCATGTATATCGGTCTAACCTCTCCTCCTGCGTGAGCAAGTATCATGCTGATGTGTATGTCGCCACAAGTGCCTTAGGGAGCACGGCGCCATATGTGATTCAAAGCCACTTCGTGGATTCCCCTGAGATGGCTCTCCAGGTTGCAGCTTGGAAATGTCTCGCTCGTCTGCGATACATTGACCGCGACAGAACCGCCCGCGCCTCGCTTATTTCCGCCAAGATCCCTTGCAAGCCCCAGCCATCCCATGGTAAGCATCGAAGTGATGCTCAACTAAACCTTGTCCCACCTCGAAGCCTACACCACCGCCTTGGAGAGCACTCTTGCCTGCCACTTGGAGGAATGCCATTCTAATAGGCAAGCCCTTGCCGGAGTCCCGCAGCCCACTGACAAGAGTGTCGGGGGAATACTTTCTGGATTAACCCGCGGCCCAGTGCGATTTAACTTACTCGCACGGATGAAGGCCCACTTGGGAACAAGCCCAATATTGAACCGCCATAAGGAGAAAGATCTAGAAGACAACTCCCGGAGGACGTGAAGACCAAGTAGTCTCCGAGTAGGCCTCTGTGGATGTATTCCTTATGGGGAAGATTCCTTTTGTAACCTAGCGAGCCTCTGTGTATATAAAGAGGACTCGCAGGACTTAGAGCGGGTTAAGCTATCAAGCCCCAAACCCTAGCTTATACGGCGAGTACCAGATCGGATCGCCTCCATTGTAACACCTCGATTATCATATCAATACCAATCTAGGGTAGGCAGGAAGTAGGTCTTTTACCTCACATTGAGGGGGCCGAACCTGGGTAAATCTGTGTTGATCTTTGTTCCTGCGATCCCAAGCTCGGAGATGCTTGACTCGCGTAATCCCACACCTACGAAGTCATCTATGACACCTGACGTGACAAACCCACGACAGTTGGCGCCCACCGTGGGGCCTGCGGTCAAAAGCGTCACGTTCCGCGCAGGATCCATGAAGGGAGCTGAAGATCTCGTTGTTGGCCGTATCATCACGGTCAATGGCACACCCCTCATCGACGATTCAAGCTGGGGGCCGGAAGCAGATTACTTGGAGACCGGCCACGTCATCCCCTTTGGATCCATCAACGTCTTCGTCGGCTTCATTGGCGGCGAGTCAGAGGATCCATCGCAGCATGGCGACTCAGAAGAAGGAGTCGCGGTAACAGTGGACCAAGAAGAAGGATCTATCAACCACGAGTCGCTGCCTCTCGAAGACGAAGAAGGCCAATCCATTGAGTATGTCCTTGAGGAAAGGCTATGCGGAGGCCCTGTGGACAGTGGCTCGCCCTCTGTAGAAGATCGGCACGTGGAAGGGGTCTACAGGACCACAGAAGCAGACGAAGGGCTGGGCATGCCACCAGGCAGCTTAGCCCCCACACCGCCGGAAGCAGCAGAACAAGCCGCGCTAGATGCATCAGGAGTCGCGGCATCCGCTGTGATCACGCCAGGAGTCGCGGCCTCAGGAGTCGCAAACAGAGAAACTCCACCTGGAGTCGCGCCTGCGGAATCAGGGGCAAGGGTAACCCCCAGCGCAGCGGTCACGCCGCCACAGGGAAGCGTGTTGTTTACACCAATATCTGCGGTTAACGCGGCTGCTAGAGTAACAGAATTGGAGGCTACCAGGATCGGGCTATATGATGAGGTCCAGAGAATCGCAGATGAGAGAGCCAGGCTGGCGCGTGAGGAACAGCGCCTCCAACAGGAACAACTGCGACTCATCGAGGAAACCAATTCTCTGCAAGGAATACAGGCCACCTTGCCGCATAGACGTCACGCGAGTCGCCTGCAGCCAGGAACAGTGAACCCTATGGAGCTGTTCCAATCACCCACCATTGAACCAGCAATTGCGGTACCATCAGTCGCCACCAACACGACGCACCGGTAGCATGGTCAGGGGTCGCACAACCTCCAGTCGCGATACCCGCGCGCACGGCACCATCTGCCATGGTTATGCGGTCAGTGGCCCCGTTAGCCGCGCCCGCGGTTCAAGCAATCGCGGTACCATCAATCGTGCCAGCGGTTCCATCTTTCGCAGCACCAAGAGTAGCAGAGATACCTGGATCAAGGGCCATAGTACCGGCTAACAACAGGGCCATGATGCCCCCGCCACTGACGCAGCCAACCTTTGTGCAGCAGTCGCCACAGCAGCCTCAAAGGTTCCACACGCCGCAAGGACATTATGTTAGCCCGGTGGAGAATCTCTTTGCAGCCACAAACATCTTGGCCAGATTAGCGCCAGCAGGAAACACGCCAATGGACAGAGAGGCACGCGCGCCATTGAGATGCTGAGCACAGCAGTGATACAGCAGGCGAATATGTCCGAACACGCAGGACGGCTGCACTCCACCCCTTACAATAGCAGAGCAACGGCGGAGAGAAGCATCCACGCGGAGTCGCCACACGTTGCGACCTCAAGCTCGGCTAGGCGACAAAGGGAAGATCAACCTCAGCAAGTTCAACCTATAGAGATTGTGCAGCCGCGCCCGGCGGCCAACCCAATAGGAAGGCCAGCTTCGTCCAACCTATCGTCGCGACTCAAAGGCCCAGTCTGTTTCAACGAAAGAATCAGGTCTGAACCGTTTCCTGCAGATTTTAAAGGACCTCGCAAGGTCGCCAACTACAACGCCAGCATGGACCCTGTTACTTGGCTCAACAATTACGAGATGGGCATGAGCATCCTAAACGCATCCGAAGAGATCTGCGCACGTTACCTAAACATGATGTTAGAGGGCGCAGCCCACATATGGCTACAAAATTTGCCACCAAATTCAATAAACTCTTGGGATGAGATGAAGGAAGCTTTTATCAAGAATTTCCAAGGGACATGCAAGCGACTCTGCAGCATAGAGGACCTAGAGCGTTGTGTACAGAAGGAAGGCGAGTCAAGTCGCCACTGGATGAGAAGGGTCGCAGAGATCATACATTCCTCAGACAATATACCACCCAGTTCAGCAGTCCTTGTCATGGAGAAAAATTGCAAATTTGAGCCGCTAGTCCACAAACTAGGTCGCATGAAGGATAAAGTCAAGAGCCTAAGTGAGGTAATGGCGGCGGCCAACAAGTATGCTAGCTCGGATAAAACCAGGGACGCATCTGATGGGGAGGAAGAGGAAAGCACTGGCAAAGGAAAAAAGGCCAGTAGCAAGCCTCAACAACAGCAAGCTAGCAATGCCAATACGAGTTATAACAAGCGCAAAAACGAAGAAGGAAACTCAGGGTTAGTCGCAAATACGAATACTCGTTACAAACAAAGCAGCAGCAGAGGAAGGAATTTTCACCCAGTCAATTTGGAAGAGGTTTTCAACCGCCCCTGCGACATCCATATAGGAAAAGATGGGAAACCACCCAACCACACGAAGGCACAGTGTTATCATTACAAAAAGTGGAAGGATGGACAGCCACTCAACACAAACTTCAATCATCAAAACAACGAGGAAGGTAAAAATGGCGGAGGCAACAACAGCAACAACGCCGTCCCAAATCCGCAGCCAGATCAGCCACAGTTCCCAAAACAGTTGGGTCAGTATCATACCATTGTGGTGAATACTTCAAGGAGGGAACAAAAACTGCGACGACGCAATCAGGCTGTTAATGCCATAGTACCAGCCGTCCCACAATGGCTAAAGTGGTCCGAACAACCAGTAATTTGGAGCCGCGAGGATCACCCAGGAGAAATAAATGAAGAGGGAAAACTCGCGCTGGTGGTTGCCCCTCAAGTCGCAGGATACAAGTTGAGCAAAGTACTCATGGATGGAGGCAGCAGTATCAACATATTATATTATGAAACCTTCAAAAGAATGAACCTTCAAGAAAAGCAGCTACACCCATCAAGAACAACATTTCATGGTGTCGTGCCAGGCATATCAGCCCAGCCATTGGGGCGAGTTAACTTGGAGGTCGCCTTTGGGACACAAAGCAACTTCAGGAGCGAGTACATTTGGTTCGAGGTTGTAGATTTCCAGAGCCCATATCATGCGCTGTTTGGCAGAGAAGCATTCGCAAAGTTTATGGCTAGGCCGTGCTATGTGTACCTAAAGCTCAAAATACCAGGCCCTAGAGGTGTCATCACCATCAATGGCGACAAAAGAATAGCTCAAGAATGTGAAGAAGGCGACAAGGCCATAGCCAGAGCAGCTTGCATTGCAGAGAGCGCGACCATGCGCGAGTCGCAGGAGAATTTTGATGACATCGTGAAGGCCAAGAGGCACCTGCCTGACTTGCGACTTCAGATTACAGCCGCAAGGGAGGCAAGGAAGTCAAAGGCTACGAGCCATTGCCAATAAGGACACATCCCAGGCATCGCGAGTTGCCATCAGCAGTCGCAGCAAAATTATTAAGAGTTTACATCATCAAGCAAGCCACTCAGGGCTAAAAAAGCTTCAATTCTGATCGCCACCTAGGCGCGATCGACCCCATTCTGGTCGCCACTTAGGCGCGACCGACCCAATGCAACAATTCTGATCGCCACCTAGGCGCGATCGACCCAATTCTGGTCGCCACTCAGGCGCGACCGACCCATGTATCATCTCTGGTTGCCACCTAGGCGCAACCGACCCAATTCTGGTCGCCACTCAGGCGCGACCGACCCATGTAACATCTCTGGTTGCCACCTAGGCGCAACCGACCCAATTCTGGTCGCCACTCAGGCGCGACCGACCCATGTAACATCTCTGGTTGCCACCTAGGCGCAACCGACCCAATTCTGGTCGCCACTCAGGCGCGACCGACCCATGTAACATCTCTGATCGCCACCTAGGCGCGATCGACCCAATTCTGGTTGCCACCTAGGCGCAACCGACCCAAGCATCACTTCTGGTCGCCACCTAGGCGCGACCGACCCTATGTATCATATAATGATTCTGAAATAAAGCATCTCAAACTACCAATTGAGTTGTGAGTCTTTTATTTTTTAATCATTGGTCCCTTGGGGGTGCGGCAGCTTTTTAGCGCGGCCTATTCCTTGGGATCGCCAAACAAGTGGCATTTATCGTGATTATACTCAACCTCTCTTGGATGCGACTTGCACAATGCGGCCAAAGTACTGGGGTGTGGCGTCAATCGAGTTTGATTGCCTATCATGGCCGCTCTCGACCCTGAACACGCACTTTTTACCTGGGAAATACTGAGCCGCGCAAGGGCCTAAGTGAGGAAAAACCGAGACAAATCATAAGGACCAGCCTATTGGTCGAAACATGTACTGCCAAGAGTACTTAAGCAAACCATAAAATTGTCTTATGACACATAAACTCTAACAATTATTACAGACCGCTAAGGGCCAAGGCCATCAAACCATTGTTTTCTCTTCTTCACTTGTGCGCAGCTTTTGGCCGGTGGGAAGGAGGAACAGGCGGCTTACCAAGCTTGCCAGAAGGAGCAGTCGCAGGCTCGCTGGAGGGCTCTTCAGTCGCGGGCTTGGGGGCTGCAGAGCTGGATACGCCTGGAGAGGGGTTCTTGTCCTGCGGAATCACCGCGCTGGACGACGGAGCGGGTAACTTCTCCCATCTGCTTCCATCTGCGTTATACTTGCCCATATAGGTCGCAAGATCAATCCCCTCCACCAGTTCAGTCGCATGGCCGCGCATATCCTTCCAAGTTGTCGCATATTCTGAGGCCGTCAGTTCGGTGCCATCCACCTTCTTCGAGGGCCTACCTTTTGCAACCTTGGCAGCATCAAAAGAAGGATAGTACGTCTTGGCCAAAGCAAGAACATGAGCCGCGCCGGTGCGAGCTGAGGACTCTTTCCAGTCCAAAAAGAACTGAGGCGCCCTAAGCAGTCTTTTCAGCAGCCCTTCAGAATCACCAGGGACTGGCTTGGTCGGCAGCAGGCACTTAGACAGTGATTTCAAGGCGTCACAAGTTCTTCGCGAAAAATCGCGGATATACTCCAGCTGCTCCTGAGTACTGCCGCGCTGATCCTTGGCATCTTCACCTACATCAAGGCATGTCTCCGTCAGCTCTACAACACACAGGCAAAGATAATAGAGAAAAAAGATGCAGTTACAAGTCGCAATACATACCAGTTAATTCTTGAGTCATGATGCACACTTTGGCGTGGACGAGGTTATGGGCATCAGAAACTTTCTTCAATTTTTCTCAAGTTCGCCAATGGAAACGGCCTTCAGCCTTGCGTCCTCATTGACATCAGCAATGGCGTCTTTCTGAGCGCTGACTTGGAGCTCCAGCTGCTGGACCCTCTCATGGAATTTCTCTTCAACAGCTTTAAGTCGCAGCTCGGTATTTTTGGCTTGCTCAGAAAACTTGAAGCTTTCATCAGATAGCTCGCCCATCCTGGTTTCCCTCTTCTTTAGCTCAGCGTCACGCTGGCCAAGGAGCTCGCGTAGCCTCTCCAGCTCAGAGGGAGTATCCCCCAGCTGCTTTTCCAAGGCAATTTTGGCAGCTGTTATGGAGCTTAGTTCCTCCTATGAAGGGAAGTCAGTCAGTAAGTATATGTCAAACAGCTAAAAGAGAAGCATCAAGTCTCCCTTTACAGTCAAAGAAGAAACTTGATCCTTGGGGGCTAGAGACAGATAACTGGAGATAGAAGTTTACCTTATAAGCCGCAGACAGGTCAGATAGTGCCTTGCGGAGCTCCATGGCTTGCTTGTCATTTGAGGCAATGATAGCCTCTGACAGTTTCTCAGCGCGGCTTGTGGAGGAGGAAGAAGCAACCTCAGCATGTGGAATGGCGGCCGCAGATTGTCCGCCGCTGGCGACTCAACCACTGGCGTATCAGCATCCTTGGCCATTACATCTATGGAGGAGGGGTTGACCTCTCCACGTCCTGGATCATAAGGGGATCCGTTCTATCCTCCAGAGCCACCTCTTGGGTGGCTGTGTCAACAACAGGACCGTGGCCAGGTCATCAGTGGTGGCCACGCCCTCTACCATGGCGGTATGAGCCACAGGTGATAAATGCGGCTCAACCGCGGTTCCAGGCTCAGTCGCGGGT
Source organism: Poa pratensis (assembly GCA_947311845.1). Lineage (NCBI taxonomy): Eukaryota > Viridiplantae > Streptophyta > Magnoliopsida > Poales > Poaceae > Poa > Poa pratensis. The sequence goes on from CAMZMU010000118.1 coordinate 4,472,209, forward strand.
TCAGCCGCACTTCTGTAAAAAGCAAGGGCATTATGAGAAGAAGAAGAACATAAGCCAGAATAAAAGTATTGAAAGCACAGGGAAAAGTTACTAACTCTGGAGCCATCTTCACAAAGGCCATAAGTTCACCACTTGATGGTGAGGACAGGCCTTGGGTCCCAGAATCTACGAGTAAAAGTTTTACGTGTCAGTAGAGGAAAAAGAATAAGCATTCAAGATGACAAGACAGCAGAAATTACCAGAGTGGGGACCCATGTCTTCTTCAGCAGAGGCGGTAGCTTTGAAAGCACGCCTGGCAACAAAGGAGATCGCGCCCGTAACAGGTTTGCGACGCTTCGTGGCCTCGGGGTTTTCCAGAGCATCAACCTCTGGTTCTTCACGAGATAGCCTCTTGGAGGCTCTACGGGGAGTTGGTTCAGCCGCGGCAACAGAACTCGCGGCTGGCACTGGCTCACGTCCTCGTCCAGTTCGGTCTCTTCATCATCTGAGGCCGCAGAGGCAACAGAAGGGATATCAGCAGTCTCGCTGCCCTCTAGAGTGGGCAGCAACTTCTTTCGTGCGGCACGCTTGGGAGCAGCAGTGCCGGCGACAGTCGCAGGCAGCGACCAGTAGTTCTCGTCAGCCTGGATGAGAGAAATATAAGTTGCAGTGTAAAGAAAAGGAATGCGACTCAACTATGAAGGTGAAAAGACAGAGAAGAGGAGTTACCTCAAAAGGCTTGTTGTTAACACTGAAAGGGGCAAGCCCCACCTTATCGAAGGAGATGTCCTTCTCCTCAGTCACGCGGGTGACAAATTCCACCCAATCCTCAGGCCTCCAGTCCGAAGCCTTGATACGATCAACATCAGCAGAGGTGCCTGTGCACTCAAGGAAAGATCGCTGTCGTGACTCACAGGCTGAATGCGCCATTTGGTCCAGCAAGAGAGAAGATCAAGGCCAGTAAGACCGTGACCTATTAAGGCGCGGACTTTGATCAGCGACTCATTGATGAAGGACATGGACGAGTCGCGGGGTTTTGATTTCAGTGCCTCGGTAGGCACGAAGAGGGTGTTAGACCAGGAGGGAAGGCGAGTTTCGCCCTCCGGTGAAGTATCTTGGCAATAAAAGAAAGATTTTTGCCAAGCCCTGGGTCGATTCGCAGGGCTAGCTTGGGAAGGCAAGAATTCCTATGGCGCTGAAGAGAGATGGCGCCGACCTGAACGTAGGCGCCACCCTTGGAGACAAGTTGGCTGTTGCAGGTGAAGAGGCCAGCCACAGATCGATGTTGGGGGCTATGCCAAGATAATCCTCGCACAGCACGTGAAAATTGCTCACCTGGAGCATTGAGTTGGGCCCGATGTCGTGAAGACGGAGGCCTAGGCGTTGCAGCAAATTGCGGAAGAAGGGAGAACCTGGCGGCGTGAATCCACGCTCCACGTGCTCCACGAACATCACCAGCTCGTTGGGCTTGGGGCGCGGCTCGATTTCATCGCCTGGTGCCCGCCAGACGCCGTCCCCCTTCGGCGGCAAGAAGCCAGCCTCGGCCAGATCCGCAAGAGTTTCCTCTGTTACCCAGGATCCTTCCCAGTTGCAGGAGATTGGCGCCTATTGTCAGATGGCTTCGCCTTGGGCGCCATTGCGAGGGAGATTGAATTGGGGAACTAGGCTTGGGTCGAGGAAGAAGACGGCGCGGCTAGGGATGAGAAGATTGCAGGGCAAATGGATAATGACCTAGGTGGCCGCAGCTTATAACTGAAGGGGCCCGCAACTAACGGCATTATCTGTGCTCGCAACCAACGGCACAATTTGCGCCCGCAAAAAGAGTAACGGTCCGCAATTAAAGGAAACAGAATATTTCCAGAAGAAGAGATGAGTCGCACAGATGAGTCGCAGCTCTGAATCGCATGAGTCAGGAGATTGGTCAGAACGTTTACAGTGCGGCTCAGAGACCATTTCAAGAGGCCAGAAGATTCTCACCGTAAAGTCCTAACCAATCTTGGGGGCTAATGTCGGGGGAATACTTTCTGGATTAACCCGCGGCCCAGTGCGATTTAACTTACTCGCACGGATGAAGGCCCACTTGGGAACAAGCCCAATATTGAACCGCCATAAGGAGAAAGATCTAGAAGACAACTCCCGGAGGACGTGAAGACCAAGTAGTCTCCGAGTAGGCCTCTGTGGATGTATTCCTTATGGGGAAGATTCCTTTTGTAACCTAGCGAGCCTCTGTGTATATAAAGAGGACTCGCAGGACTTAGAGCGGGTTAAGCTATCAAGCCCCAAACCCTAGCTCATACGGCGAGTACCAGATCGGATCGCCTCCATTGTAACACCTCGATTATCATATCAATACCAATCTAGGGTAGGCAGGAAGTAGGTCTTTTACCTCACATTGAGGGGGCCGAACCTGGGTAAATCTGTGTTGATCTTTGTTCCTGCGATCCCAAGCTCGGAGATGCTTGACTCGCGTAATCCCACACCTACGAAGTCATCTATGACACCTGATGTGACAAACCCACGACAAAGAGCCCAGTGGATACCAAGCTTTGCTTAGGACCAAAATCGCAAGATCCAGAAGGCAAAAAAAATGGATGCCCGGACCGGGTCCCCACCAAGTGAGGAGTCCTAAGTTGGTAGGTGAGAGTTTGTGAGGTTGTTTATTTCCCTTGTGTTGGCTTGTAATGCAAGTCCTTTCTGTTTTCTGGTTGATGTAGAGTCAGCCATAATAAAACTTGGTATTCTTATCCTCTGGTTAGCCACTTGGTTGACACATGATGGAATATCATGCCTTTCTTTAGTTAAAGGTTTGGAAGAAAAGACAGATCACTTAAAACAGGGACAGTATATGTGAACCCAGACGCATATACCCACCTGTGAGTTAATGCAAACTTTGAATGGGATTATTTTGTAGTATGCAAATTATTTTGTGTGTGTTGCGCAAGTTTAACTATTAAGTGGAAGTATTTGATGAGACACTGTAACCACGGTGTCCCGCACACTTAATGTTGGCTCGCGCATAGGTTTGAAAAACTCCTACATGTAGCACCCCAAGGTTCCTCACCCAATATGAACCTTGTCTGGACGCATGTTAAAGAAAGGGCCCGAGCCCTCCACGAGCAACTCCCTCCCAAGCCTTAAAATGCTTGTTGAGTGTTCTTTCTCGTTGGAACACAGAAGGATTTTTGTAGAGTGTTTTCTGTCTATGTTTGCTTGTGCTTGCCTATACGGTATGGTTGAAATGATTATGCCATACTGATGCAGCTGTTTTGTCTTGGGCCATAAAATGCAGAAATGTTTTATAAAATGATGTTTTGCTACAAGTAGAAATTCTCCTACCCATGCTTGTATCCCTGCCATTTAATCTTACTGCAAGACACGAACTGTACACGGATGGACAATTTCCAAAATTGATGATGCAAGTTCTACTCCAACTGGGACACCGCGACTACTTCAACGTGAAGAGGTACCCCGAGACGTGTTATTTTCCTCGTATCCCGGAGTTCTATAGGGAAAAATTCTTTGCAAAAACAAACTTTGGGAATGGCTCTATCCCACAAAATTTTGGTCTTTGTGATCCCACCCTTGTGGCGCGAACATCGTTGTTTGAAAACAAACCTTGTTTCTTTTTCCAAACCGGTATATACATGAAAGGGGCACCTGCCGTGTATGTATAGCTTTGGAAAAATAAAACCTTTTGTTGTACGCACATGAAAGGGGCACCTGTTGTGTGTGTATAACTTGTCAAAAATAAAACCTTAGGAGAAGGTTATGATTAGCATATCCCTGCCTTTTGTTTATAAAGGTTTTTGAGTTCTTACACACCCCAGTTGATCTTGTTAGATTATTTGATAATCTGGTTGTAGATCTTGTTTGATCTTGCCCTGTTTGTGCAAAACCTTAGATTTTAAATTCATAAGCATGTGAGTAGATCCTATGTTGTTTGATTGTATGAGCCCTACCATGCCATCCCTAGAATGCATTCAGTGCGATAAAAATATCGAGCCTTGAAGATACCAGGTTTGAGGAAAAATCTCGTTGAGTGTTAATCTTTCTATGCGATTGCAATTATAGTGGTTGTAGAAAAGTTTACGCAAAAGGGTTTTAAATATAGGGGTATATTAAGACCGTACAAGAAATATCTTGTGTAACCCCGGGAATCTCTATAAGTCTCCGAATCTCGGGATGAGATTCTTTTTAAGGGGGAAGGTTTGTAACACCCCGAAATTTAGACCGAATTTTTAATTTAATTTTGGACGCCGGAAAAACTTTTCGGGTTTCTAAATGTTTTCTTCGAACCCATTGGTCTTTGATTTGACCTTGGTTTTGCTCTCCCAGAAAATTTTCCCCACAATCCCCGATCTTTGTCGACCTCCACCATAAATTCCATGACATTGTTTTATCTGTTAAACCATTGGTTCCAAAATCCTTCTGGCCTATCCCGCTAAAAGCCTCCACCGCAATTTCAGCTTGAAATAAATTCTACCCAGCTACCATATGGTTCCCTCATACAAAGAGATCACTTCCACGGAAAAATATTTCATAGCCCCATGCAATATTCCGAAGTTAAACCCTATTTCCTTTTATGTCGGTTTCAATCCGAAAATTATCCAGACACCTCCCACTCATCCAAAAATTCCACCATTTTGGGGAGATGCATGAATCCACCTTCTGAACATTTCACTCCACTGTCCCAACCTCATTTGAGCAATATATGAGGTACTTCCTTTGTAGTGCTCTTTCCTTGCCTATTAGCAAATTCCAAAGGAACCCCTCTTTGTATGTCTCCAAAAATTCTACAAAAATTCAGAGATGATCCCTAGGAAGTATGTAGCCCATTCATGCAAAAATATTGGATACCTTGTTAAGAAAATATTTGACCTTTTCTCTGTCGAAGTTCTGCCCTAAATTTCAAATGTTTTCAAAACCAAGCCAAATGATTTATGTAGTGGGAGGAGAACACCTAGATGCAAGCACTAGGAGAGCCCACACCTCTGAGAGAAGTCTTGATCAAAACAAAAATCATTTGCTTCTCCAAACAACCTTTTTCCATTTGGACCAGTACTGTTTTTCAAAAGTTCTAGTCGCACGAAGTTTCGAATTTGCAAAAACTTTAGTCACCAAAGTTGTAGAGTTTAGAATTTTTCTTGCAGTGGTGAAAACCCCATCGCTTTTGGACCTCCGAGTCGCCGGGAACGCGACGATGCCGCCCATGTCACGCCCTAGATGCGCGCTTTGCTTAGACCCTAACCCCCGATTACTGCGGTGGACGGTGCCTAATCCGTCTGCTGCAGTGCACCTCGTGCCTCCCCTGTGCACCCAGCTCCTCTTATCCACTCCACCGACGATACAGTGGCATGGAGGAAGTGAGAGCTCCCCGGTGTTCTTCCCCTCCCCCTGCCTATATGAAGTTACCCCGAGCCCCTCCTCCACCCTCCTCTGGATGCACCCCACCCTCTCTCCCCCACTGCCCCTGCATGAGCACCTCTTCCACCAGAGCCTCCCCACGTTGCTGTTTTGGAGGAGGAGACCGAGCCGAGCTCGAGGTTCGGCCATGGTCGCCACGACCATGTCGAAGACGAACCCGCGCTGTCCAGCACCTCCCTCAGGCCCCTAGCCTCTTCCCTGGCCGTGGTTCATCGCCACCGTTCCTTTCCCCACCTCGGTTCGTCTTAGGAGCTAAAGAGGAGGGAGATCAGCGTGCGGCCTCCATGGCCGGGGTCGGAGAAGCTCGGGCCCCCACCCTCCCGTGGTCTCCCCGGCTCCCTAGGCAGCCCCTGGACGTGGCGCAGCGGCGTGGTCCCCTTCCGCCACCGGCACGTGGCGGAGCGGTGCAGAGCACTGGCAACCGGCGCCACCAGAGCCCTGCTCGCTCGGCCGTGCTCAACGCGAGCGTGGTGGCCGTCCCCATCGCCGTCGGCTCGCCTCCCTGGCCGCGGCCCAGCGCGGCCGCCGCCACCCCATCCTCGCCGCTGGCCTGCGCCACGGCCATCCCAGCCGCCCCTCGCCGGCGTCGGTGACGCGGCCGAGCCGCCGTGCGCCCTCTCGCGCGAGGAAGACGTGCGAACAGGAGGTCAGCGAGGAGCTCCCTCTGTTCATTTTTCTTTCCACCGATCGATCGGTCCAGCGGACCTTGTTGGGCTAGCCCAGCCGGCTACAGTGGCCCACGGCTCTGCCTTGGCCTGCCAGTGGCCCGGCCAGACGCAGCAGCGCACAGGCACCCGACGGCCCATGTCGTGCGGCCGATGCGGCCCGCGCTGTTTTTTTTCGCGGAGCCTTTTCTTTTTCCTGCTGGACACATTTTCGAACGTCGATATCTTTTGAACCGTGACTCCGATTCAGGTGATTCAAATTTGTAAATTCCTAGTTTGAGAAGCTCTGTCCAGTAGTAGCAGTTTTACATTTTTGTAAAATACTTGTATGATCAGCACCTTGTGTGCATGCGTAGGTATTCCGCGGTACCGGCAAACCAAGACCCTAACCGCGACGTGTCCGTGACCCTCCAAGCCAAACGGTGTTGATCTTCGGAGGCAAGCTAACCCCTTGCTATGAACCGTCCTGCAATGTTGTTTGTATTTACTTGTTGCCATGCTGAGTGTTTATAATTGTCTGCGTTCGGTATATGATGTCGATCTGTTATTGTTGTGTTCAATATGTTACTTCGAATATTGCTCCTGCCATGTTTCATTCATCATCATGTATGCATTAGAATGACGTGTGAATTAATTGTGCGCCTCGCACTTGCACGGCTTTGTCGAACCTTCCAAATAAACAACTATAAAACCTGCGTTCCTATGATTGTTTGCTTCTTCTCCTTCGCCGAGGTGAGGAGCGGACGAATGTCGTCTTATGATCCTCGGAGTTGGGGGCATTTGCCAAAAGAGTTATTTGCTTCTTGTCCCTCCATCAAACGTGGTTGGCGTAAGCCACCTAAACTACGACACTTGGGAGCTGACTTTCCATTTGGTTCTTTTTGCCAAGATTGCTGACACCATGTCAGGTTAATCCTCGAGTGGAATGGATGCTTTCTTTCTTATGATTGCTTTTCGGTTCATTGTTTGGAGGCTACATGCCTCACCAACTTGGTAATTAATCTGCGAGGGCGCTGGCTGGAGGAACCGCCACAGTCGTCCGATTTACCCACTGCGTTATCTTTTGTAGTTGATCTGTGAAGGCGCTTGCCAGCGCAAGACCGCTGCCACAGTCTTCCGGTTGACGTTTCTTTTTCCTTGTCAAACGAGAAGGCGCTTGCCAGCGGAAGACCGCTGCCACAGTCATCCAGTTGACGTTCTTTTTTATTTTGCTAAGTTTGGACATGGATACTACTATTGCTTTATTTATTGTGTTGCTGATATTTTGTCGTGTGATGATATATTATGATATTGTGATTGTTGTGTTGGACTAATCCTCTGTTGTTTGGACTTGTTATGATGAAACTTGGTTAAATGAAACACCCCTCCAAACTTTGATAGGGTCAGTCCATAGTGCCACTAATCTGAACATCGAAAGCACTACCACTGTCGCTCACATGGGCGGGCCTTGACCTACGTAATCCTATTGAGCCTCCTTTGATGCCACCCTTTTTGGCAAGTCTAGTCGGTTACCATAGTTGGTCGGGGCTAGTCTTGCGAAGGTTCTGGAGCTAGGCGTCGCTCATGGGTTGGGGACGTGCCGGATTCACTTCTGCATAAGGCATATAGTTATGTCGGTTGCTATATAGGGAGTGTCTTGATGGCGTGAACGGTCGAGTGAGTGTATCAGACCGTCTTATGGATGTGATCCTAAAGTACCGGTTTTTAATGATTCACTTGGATGAGTGAAGTATTGCAACCTCTCGAGAGTGTCAAATCTGGATGTCTAGCCTCGTTCCAAGGTTATGGAACAACAGTTCAGTGTCGGTCACACTATCGTCTTTGTCAAGTAGGAGGTTAAACATAAGTTATGTTTGAAAGAAAGATGAACAACCTGATTTCACTAAATGAACAATAAGTTGATGCAGGGAATGTTACTTGAGATGTGATTGTGAACCAAGTTTAGGGATGGCGGTGTGATGCGTTGGGAAGCCTATAGTTAGGCCAGAGCCCACATCAACCGTGCGTGCCCAGAGTGAAATGATGAGGCCAGTGGGCCTAGCAGTGATCAGAGGTGATGTTCTGTATTATTTCGTACCCAACTGGGTACACCCGTTTTCTCGTCACAGGTAAGCCCTTTGTATGATTGCCAGTGCACGATCCAACCCCACCTGGCTTGGACTCTGTACTGGTGATACCCCTGTTGCTTGCTTATGACATGTTTGGTTGTTAATGCCATGCTACTTTTATGTCATGTATCTAGAGTACACCTTGACCTGTTGTAGGATTTTATTTCCAGTGTATACCTTGTTGCATGATTGTTGGATTGTTTGTGGTGAGGGGCGATACTTGCTGAGTGCATAATAATGTACTCACGGGCCTTGTGATTGTGGCCAGATTTTGACGAGGACTCAACTTCCACCTTAGCAAGGATAAGGAGCAGAAGCGTGCTAGGATCAGTAGCCCAGCCAGATACCTGTGGAGTGGAGCCGCTCCAAGCCGTTGCCTCATTTATGTCTTCCGCTGCCAGTTAAAACTCTGAGTTGGGCCATGCTTGGCATGATATTTTGTAATGCCTCGATGGCCTTGTAAACCTTTTGTAGCACTTTGTGCCTGATTGTGCAATGATTTCCGCTATGTTGCATTGTCGTAACGTGCGGCCAGATATCTTGGGCTGGCGCACGGGGCGACCGCCCTTCTGACAAGCTGTGCCAGAAGGGGGTGCCACAGTCTCCTTCCTCCCCTTGTGGGGATGGTTCCTCCCCTTGTGTAGAAGATCCCCTTGTGGATTCAAGACCTCTACTTGTAGGTTGACTACTTGCCAATCTTTCATCCTCGGGTGACTTTATTGGATTGGTTTGGTTGACCGTTGGAGAAACAACCACCCAAGATCCCTTCTTGTATCTACTTGCCGATCTCCCACCTTTGTGTGGATTCTATTGGGCCGGTTGGACCGACCGGTAAGGGAAACGGTCCTTGTATCGTGTGTGTTCTTGTGTTTGGGGTGTTCTTCTTGGTGTTCCTCGTGTTCTTGCGTGCGTTCGTCCACATCCTCCATCAATCCGTGAAGATCGGGCCACCCTCGAAGTCCCTTACTTCACCATATGGTATCAGAGCATGGTTGCCACGGATTTGACTTGTGTTTCCACCCCCAAATCCACCAAACTTTTCTTTGATTTTGAGAAATTCGAAAATTTCCACAAAAAAATAGCCCCAAATTTCTTTTGGATCGATCTGTGAATCTTGTGCATTTTTGGAAGTTTTGATCCATAGATCTATTGCTCCACTAGTTGATCTTGCTTCCTTTGCGTTCGCATGGCCTAATTCCATTGATTTCCCCTTCGATTTGAGGTTTTTCGGGCCGTTTTTCCGCCAAAATCGTGGATTTTCGAGGGTCAACTCGACATGGGCCAAACCGGTCATCAAACTGGTCTCAAACTGGTCTAACCCGGACCCCTACCCGACCCAACCGGACCACCAGCCGGCCTAAACCGGACTCAGGTCCGGACTGCCCGAAACTGAAAATTCCAGATTTTGTTTTGGCCATATCTTTTTATTCCGGACTCCGTTTTTTGTGTTCTTCGGCTCGTTTCGAAGCTACGACCAAGGCCTTCATCACCATTGCGGAAGATCCATCATCCACCACCACCAAAATTCGTGGGCAAGCACGAACCTTCTACACAAGGGCGAAGATCGTCGACGAAAGGTATAATCATCTCCAATCTTCTCCACTTGCCATTCCTTTGTGAGCCACACTATATCTCTGCGATTACCATGTCCTATTGAGGCTAGTTCTTGATGATTGCTTGGGCTTTTCACATTTGCACCGTGTAGTTTCCGAGCATAAGTATTGCGCTAGTTGAGATACATATCTTGTTGTTGGCATCAAAAAGTGGGTGAGCAAAAAGCAAAAAGAGAAAAGAAGCAAAAAGTGCCAAATCAAAAGAAAAGAAAAGAAAGAAACACTACTTGCCATATCTTGTTGGAAGCGTGCAAGCTCGATGAACATCTTGTAGGTGGTGTATTGTTGTGCAAATCTTGTAGCCCTCCAATAAATTGCAATCGAGCTAGTGGCTCTCCTTGTACTTGTGCAACACGAGCTTATAGTCTTCGCTAGGATCATATGGTTCTTTAGCTCACTTCTTGGTTGCATAAGTCCCATTTATCTCTCCGCGCGTGTGTTTCCTTGAACTACATTCCTATCTTTTGAGATTGACTTAATGTAACATCCCAAGTTTTTTAAAAAGTTGAAAAATCAGAAAAATTAAAACTTTTGGAAACTATTATATATTTTGCTTTAAAAAGAAAATTCATGCATGCATTCATCATCATATAGCATTGTTTGCATTTGGTTATTTCAAAAGTGGGAATAATAATTTCCACTTGAAAACATATTTAAGAAAATATACTAGTAGAACATTTATGCTCCAAGTTTTTCTTTTGACTTTTATGAGTGTATTGTTCTGATAGTGTGCTTGTGAAATTGTTTGAATCTGTTGCAATACAAATATTTGCAAATGTTTATCTTGTGGTATTTAAAGCCACCTTTGATTTGTTTTAAAAACCTATTTTACTTTTGACATCAAGTGTCATATTGTTTATTTATTAAAAACCTAGTTTGGAAATCAAAATGATTTCTAATAGAAAAGTGTGTTGGTGTGAACAGTTTGTTTGTATTGAGAATTATTCTATTACTCACCTATTCTCTATTTTCAAGTTTTATAGTTTTACTTTTGAAACAAAATAAGTATTTGGATTCTAAAATGAGTTCTAAATTCATTTTGATTTATCAAACCCTTATTAAAACTGTTTGAGTTTTTATAAGATTATTTTATTGAGGGATATAAATCATATTGCTCCTATGTTGCTTTGGTTTTAAAATTTAAGTTCAAAAGGAATTTATAAAACCCTATAGTTTTCAAATGACATTAAGTGTCGAATATTCATTTAAACACATTTTAAAAATTTAGTTTACAAAATGTTCTGAAAAATATTATTTGAGGTTTTCAAATTAAAGAGTTGGCTTTTACAAAACTATAGAAATTGGTTTGAATCCAAAAGGATTCATAATTTAAAAGTTATGAATAATTGAAAGATTTTCAGAAAAGAAAAGAATCTGAAAAAAATGCGAAACCCTAGCTACTGGGCCGAGCCCAACTCTCCTCCTCCCTCTATCTCTCGCGCGCGCAGCAGCAGTCTGTCCAGCACCGGCCCACGGCCCAACTCTCCCTCTCCCTCACTGACATGTGGGACCCGTCCATGACGCAAGCACTGACGTCATCGTCTTCAACGTCCCGTGCAAGAAACGAACTCCGAACCCGAGCTAAAATCGGAACCGAATTCGTGATGTTTTGCTACGAGATTCGCATGCATCTCTCCCTCATATAAACCCCACGACCCCCTCCCCTTTTCCCCTCAAAAAGTTCCACCAAAGCGCCACCAGGCTGCTCGTATTGCGCCGCCGCCATCCGCCATTGCCGACGGCGAGAACTGCAAATCCTGGTGAGCATGGACCCCTCCGAGCCTTCCTAACCCTCCCATCCTTCTTCTCTCTTTGTTGCGCATCCGTGTGACCTCGCCCCATACTCTGTTATGCGCCAGATCGTCGAGACCGTGCTCGACCGAAGCTCGTCTCCACCCCAATGAAGGATCGCGGCCGAACCAGAGTGTTACCTTCATCCGCGACCACGCCTTCGTCTTCGCCGCGACCTTCTGCACCCAGTGGTACGACTCGCGCATCCTGAACCCCTCTCCTCCGTCGCATGCGTCCATGCTGACCATGGCGCCGCCGCGGAGCTTCGTCACCGGAGTTTCTCCGGCCAGCCGCGCCGCTCGCTTTTGGTCAGTAGATCCAGGGCCGTTAGATCTGTTTCCGACGGCTAGGATTAGATCCATCAGTGAATAGGTATCGGCGAATCAGAGGCCGCCACGTCGACGCTTCGTCAGCATCTCAGTCAGCAGCCTAGTCAGCAGCCTCGTCAGCCAGTCAACGTCCAGTCAGCACCGTCAGCGCAGCTCCGCACCAACCAGAGGACGCCACGTGGCCAGGGACTCTAGCGCAGAAGATTTTTTCAGTTTTCTTCACCGTTTAGCCCCTCGTATCACGAATAGGTCCCTGCAAATTATATTCATTATTAATTTTTACTCGTTTATCCAAAATTTATGAAATTTATATTTTTGGAAAGCTTATCATGTGTAGAAACTTTTGGTATGCTTATTTTGCGGTTTTGTCGAAATTAATTTAGATAAATTCTAAAAGTTGTTTAAATAGTATTTTGGCTATAAATTGAGTTTAAAAATAGATTTTTGAGCAAACTCTTTTGCAATAGTTTTGTAGGCCTAAGTATTGGCCGTAGGCTTAATCTATTATTTTTTTAGAATTGTTTTTTCTATGTTTTATTATGTATATTTGTTTATTGCTTTTTAGGGGTTATTTTCTTAAGTAAAATATATTAAAAATTGTTCTCCACATTATTTTCGACTAGAAATTTTAGCTAAGTCATTATGACTATGTTGGATGCAAAATAACTTAGAAATATTCTTTCTTTCAAAACAAAACTAATTTCTTCCTTAGGAATTATTTGACAAGTGTTTTTGACAATACTTTTCCTTAGCAAAATCTAGCACCTCTTTTTGGTTCACTTTTCCTTAGGTTTATTTTTGACTTATTGTCTTAACCTTTATTTCCCTTAGTGGAAATTTCGAATCTTATGTTGTGACCTTGGTCCTTAGTCATTTTTGGACCATCTTGTTTGCTTGCTTTTCCTTAGAGCATTTACATAAGCATGGCATGCATAATTAAGTCCTCAGTATTATTTTATACTTTCACATGACTTCCTCCTTAGAAATTTTGAAGATGAATGTTAGCTCTTTTGACCCCCCTAGTTAAAACCACTAAGTTAGAAATTAGTGGAAACAATGAAGAAACAAAGAAGGACTTAGCTTGAAAACAAGACTCCAGAAGCATCTCCAGGAAGAAAGGACTTAGAAGAAATCAAGAGGAAGTTCATGAAGACCAACCAGCTTCAATTTCTAAGTCTTTCTTCCCATTCTCTCTTTCCTTCTCCCTATCTTAGACTTCATGGTGGCTAAGCTATATCCAAGATCAACCTTGAGACTCCCAACAGCATCAAGTCTACAATTTCAATAAAGTCAACACATCAAGGTGAAAGCTACAAGGAAGCAAGGAGAAGATTCTGAAGACCAACCACTTTAGTTCTATCTTTTCTACTTTCTAGTTTGTCTCACTTTAAGACTAAGTTCGTAGAGTGCTAATTGAAGACCATAAAAGATCAATGAAGCTACAAAGGACTTGAAGATTAATTGAATACCAAACTTGTGAAGACTTAGAATAGCCTTACAACTCTTGTCAAGTTGTTTGATCAAGTTTACTTTGAGCTTGACCTTGCTTTAGCCATTTGGATTAAGTTAGTTTATGTCTCCTTCCTTAATTATTTGCTTGTCTTGCATACCATAACTCTTTGTATCATCTGCATCTCATGCATATCATATTTTTCCAAGTGTTGCATTTATGATTGTATGTTTATTTGTGATTTGTTTGACTTGTTAGAAATTCCGGAGAGAGACGAAAGTGGTTGCAACTGCTACTACACTTCTGTTTGCCAAGGCAAGTGGCACACCCCATAAATTTCCTAAGTATTTTTCTATGCATGACTTAGTGTATTTCTTTATATGCATGTGTAGGATAGTATTGCTATGCTAAAACTACTATCTCCTTTACACTAGTTGTGTCTAGAATCCTACTGATAACTTAGTAGAATTATTGATGCTATGCAAATTTGTTTTATTCAAAGCTTAAATTCTACTAAGTTAATTTATCACCTGGGTGGATTTGGGATTGCATGGCTGCCAGAGTTGAGTGTTTATTCACTTGTGGATTGCCACCCAGGATTAAAGGGACCAATGTTTCTCTAAGTGAAGTTGCTTACCGTGCAGCCATTAGTCATATGGGCTCTGGCTAGATGGATTAAGTTGCATGGACTCATCCCGACTTGAAAGGTGGTGGCAGAAGGTTAGATGGGAGCGCGTCAAGGTGGCATGGGATGGGAAAATGCTTCTGAAAAGTCTCGTCTCAACTCTCTCCTTTTCCTTAGCACAAATTGAGTGCTTGAGGATAGTTTGGGTTTGTTGGGTCTAATGGTGAAAGTGCACAACCTTTGCAGAGTTAAAACTAAGTACTTAGCCGTGTCCCCAGTTACGGACAATTGAAGCAGCTGATCAAGGATGGCAACGGAGGCTCCCAACATCTTATTTCTCTAAGTAAAATTTTGATGGGTGAATAAGGGTAGACGAGACTATGGATTTCATGCCATGTTGTCTCGAACATTTGAAGAAAGTGTTTTACAAAGTGTTAAGCAAAATTAGCTTTTATGCAAAATAGCCTTGAACTCCACCAGCCAAATATGCATATAGGCTATAGAGTTATTCCATTAAGTGTCCACATAGTGTCACTTGCCAGATCCATTTTTAATGGTATCTGGCCCACTCTGTTGCAAATTATTAATTGTTGCAGAATTTTCTGACGATGAGTAAGGACTACGTTTGGGTTTCGAGTCTACAACCAACATGTTTTCGCCTGTGGCGCATCATGAAGATGGAGGCTCTTTGAAGTTTTATTCCGCTGCTTTATTTGTTTTGAGCTAGCTATAAGCTATGCAAAGATGTATCGAACTATTTATTTTTCCAAGTCTAGATCATTCATGTCATAATTGATACAATGTTGTGATATTCATCTTAAACTGTGTGTACAAATGAAACGATCCAGGGATTTGCACTATACATAGGTACCTTGCCATTTTCTAAGTGCAGGTACATTACACTTAAATTTGCTTTGTGATCATCGTGGTTCTCTACTTGCCTTGACAATATCTTGGTTTCCGGTTGGTTCAATTCGCTTTCCTCCTACCGTACCTACCTACCAACTTTTAATCCGTGTGTGTTTTGGAGTTTGCTTTGGATACTTGAACACAAGCATTTTACTTTTTGATCGTTTCCCTTGGTTGTCCACGACGTTCAATACTATCTACAAGGTGAGAGGTTGTGTTCTAGTTCCTTTCCACTCCACATATATACACTTGGCTTGTGAGTTGACATGTCTAGGGAGAGCGAATGCAACTATGGAGCCTATGAGGAGGACTACACGATGAGTCACATGGACTATGATGCCGCAAACTTTGAGGACATGGGGGACTACTACAACTACGCCGACAACGACCCCCATGACATGATAAATCCTCACGAAGACTTCCGCTACAACTACTCCGACTATGACTCCAACTATTCAAGCATCCACGACATGGAGCGGTACCATGACGTCGAGCAACCTTCCTCATATGGTATTGACTCTAAGTACATACGAATCTACCATGACTCCGACTACACAAGCTCCAACGACAATGAGGCACAAATTTCCTCATATGCCTCATCAAATGGTACCAACTTCGACTACAACGACATGGTGGAAAACGTCTACGACTCCTACTCTTGTAGCATTGTGCGACGACTTCGACAACATGCAAGAGGAGAGGACTCCCATTACCACAATGTTCAAGAGCGGCACCACTAAGCGTCATGGCACAACCTTCTATGGTTCAAGCACAAGACGGTGCTCCGACAAGGCCACCATGCTTTCATCCTATGAAGCTCCATCTACTTCAAGAAGGCGCCATGAGAAGGACATCGCCAAGAGTGCCAAGCTTCGACATTCTCCATCTACTTCAAGAAGGCGCCATGACAAGGACATCGCCAAGAGTGCCAAGCTTTGCCATTCTACGTCGACAACAAGACGGCGTCCCAAGAAGTGCATCGACAAGGCCAAGCCAAGTCAAGGCCCATCTAGCTCTTCAAGGCGCCTCAGGAAAGATGCCAAGTTCCAAAATCTCAATGATGCCATTGACAAGCTTGCCAAGAGCCTACATTCTTCACCACGCTCTAGTGGAAGCTCCAAGCCAAGGTCACCAAAGCAACAAGCACGCCGATGCCAACATGCGGAGAAGCATCCGAACGACTTTCGGCGGCACCCCTCCACTCAAGAGCGTCACCGTCGACATGAGGAGAAGTCAAGAACCTCTACATCCAAGACGTCGACAAGTGCACATCCTACGGTGTCTCCTTCTAGTATTGATGCTATTGTTGACGAGTTCATGGCCGACATCGACAAGTTCTTCGAGCAACGGTCAAGCTCACATCTACACCGCAAGAAGCATGGCAACACTTGTGAGGACACAACCAAGACGGCACCCTTCTCAAGCACTTCTCTTGATATGACTTCTACACCAAATGCCACCACCACATTGGCCCCCATATGGCAAGATGAAGCCCTCATTTGTGACAATTGCCAAGGCCAAGACCACGATCCACGAGAATGTCCCAATCTCTTGTGCCCACTATGCAATAGAAGAGGTCACTTGATGTGGGAATGCCAAGTTGGTGAACAAGACGGTGACCAAGGAGATGACAAGATGATCGAGCATGGGATTTTCCCTTCTACCAAGGAGGCGAGCATGGAGAATGCTATCACCTATGGCCATGGGTCAAGTGATGATGATGCCGAGCATGGGATGTTCCCTTCGGCAAAGGAGTCGAGTGATGATGCCTTCACTATGGCATTGACCTTTGAAGGCGAGATGATTGAGGAGGTTGAGCCTGGGAGTTTCCCTTCAACCTTGTAGGCGTTTGGAGATGAGAACATTGAGCTTACCCCAATGAGTTTGAGTTATGAGATGGTACCAATCCCATGTGAGAATGAGAGCCACTTAGCCCACTTGAGTGAGAGTGAGAGTGAGAGTGAGAGTGAGTTGAGTGCCTCCACCATATGTGAGTTTGAGTGCTTTCACTTTGAGGAAATGAGTGATACACCACTTGAGTTGAGAGAGGTAGTTGATAGGTGTTGGGGGGATAATAACCCGGTATACTCATGACCAAGGAAGAATCAGTCGGACGGCCCAAGGACAGGTCCGAGTGATGTGTACAACATATGGGCCGGGTTATAGCTGGGCCAATATGCTTAACATGACTCGCCTCTAGAAGGAAGGACCTAGAAGAACTGGAGTCCGAGTGAAGGAAGGAACCAGGTGATTCAGAGGCTACGGAAGGTCAAGAAGAACCTAGAGTAGGACTCCGGGATTGTATGTAACTCGGTATTCATTGTAAGTTTGGGAGACCCGGTGTCTATATAAACGGGCTCCCAGAACGTAGATAGACAAGTATGAACCCTAGTTCGATATCACCGCTATCAAACGAAACCCTTGTAACCTGCCTCGTAACCCGGCTCTGTTGTCATAGCTGAGTTATCGAGACCTCGAGATCAATAACATAGAAGCAGGAAGTAGGTCTTTATCTCCAATGGAGAGGCTGAACCTGGGTAAACCCTTTTTCCCCAATGAGCGTGACAATCTCCTGAAGGACCAAGGAGCCTTGCCTCAATCATCAAGTTTCCCCATGGTAACATCTGCTGTGATAACCCCACGACAGTTGGCGCCCACCGTGGGGCCCGTGACCAAAGCTGTACTCATCAAGGGAGAAGCTCTGCGAGGGATGGAGAACCTCGCGATCAACGAGGTCAGGATGGATCAGCACGAAAAGCGCATCGTCGACGATTCTGGCTGGAAGGAAGAAGCGGATCTGCAGGAAACCGGCCGGGTGATCCCGTTCGGTCGGATCAACGTCTTCGTAGGTATGGTTAATGCAACTCAGCAAATTGATGACGAGGTTATGTGCGACTCCGTTTCCGGGGCAGCCACCATCGTCCAATTGGATGGAGAAGAGTCAGTCGGAACAGGAGGTTTCGAGCATCAGTCGGACATCCAGGCTTGCGAGCTGGAGTGCCGACGTGAGGAAGATTTGGATACAGATACTGAATCGTTCTTACCGTTGTTTGACGAGAGATTTGGGTACGTGGCTAATGAGGAAGATTATGAGTCGGAGCCAAGGGCCATGAAGCGTGCTGCGGTGTACACCCTGATGAACCACAATGATGGGACAGAAGCTTCAGTGAGTGAGGACGATGCCACGCGTGCGGCTAGAGAAAACAGAGAAAGAATTCAGCGTCATCCGACCTTTCAATCGGGTGATGGCTCGGAACAGCCGGTTTTGATGGAAATTCCACCAGTTTTGAGGCCCTTGGACTTTGACGCTGCAATAGTTACCATCCCAATCACACCAGATAACGCAGCGACCCGGGCGCAGCAATTGGATACATTACGAATCACGTTGGAGAATCAATAGAAGGCTTTATTGGCGGAGCAGCAGCGCATGTTTGATGAGCAACAAGAGATAGTGCAGAATCGCCATGAAGATCTTACAGCAATATATCAGAGGAGGCTCCAGACCTGGGTGATGCCAGGCATGACCTTAGATCCAACGAGATTGAACTTTGCATCACCGAATGGAGCTCCCAATGTCACTCGGCCTGAGCCAGCGCCGGTTGGAATCGGGCATGGAATCATGGTTAGAGCAAATCAGGGAGGAAACGGGTGCCACCCAACACTCGGGCCGGAGCTCAGCAAAATCAGAACACAGCAGCCGCGGTGGTATGCCACCACCAGCAGATCGGTTCCACACGCCCAGTGGTCACTACTCAAATCCGGCTGATAACGTGTACGCAGCAACATTAGCATTATGCCGCATGCCGATTGATCAATCGCCAGAGGGAGAAGAAGCACGCAGGGCAATTGAGATGTTGAAAACCGCGATCACGCAGCAGGGCAACATGCCGGATAAGAGTGGAGCGTTACATTCAACACCATACAATAGCCGAGTCAACCGGAGTCATCACGGAGAAACACCAGGCCAGCCGGATCAGGCGTCAGGAACGGACAGCAGAATCAAGGTCACCCGGCGCCGCAGCCTCAACGTTCGGGACAACATCAGCAGAGGCCAGCTCAGAATCAGCCGGCGCCGAGGCCGCATCAACCGGCCCCGGCCCAGTCTGTGGCCCAAGCGATTGTCAACAGTTCAAGAGCACGGCGTGCGGCGAGCGCAAACCCGGCTTTAGGTGTCGCCGGAGGAGCCGGAGGACAACCTGAAGCAGGAGTGATGGCAACGCACCAAATACCGGGTCAGGTTTGCCGTTAGTTTCTTCATTACTTAACCCGGTTGGAACTAAATGTCTTTCAGATGCTATCAAGAGTGAACCTTTTCCTGAGAAGTTTAAAGAGCCTAGCAAGGTGACGAATTATGACCCCAGCATGGATCCAGAAACATGGCTCAGCAGTTACGAGATGGCGATGAGTATTCGCAATGCCACGGCCAACTTGTGCGCGAGATACATGTACCTGATGATGAGTGAAGGAGCAGCAAAGTTATGGTTCAATGGATTACCCGAGAAATCTATCAATTCTTGGGATGAGTTGAAGGCATTATTTGTCAAGAATTTCAAGGGCACGTGTGAGAAGTTGTTCACTATAGAGGATTTGGAGCGATGTTTCCAGAAGAAAGACGAGTTACAGCCATCATTCACTCATCAAAGGGAATTACACCAGCTGCGGCCGTGTCATCAATGGAGAAAACCTGCAGATATGACCCGGTAATTCAGAAGATGGGTCGACTGAGGGCCACTGGCGAAGCAGAAACAATCACCATGGGGCAGCTGATGGAAGCGGCTCATAAGCACGCGTCCACAGACAAGACCCGGGATGATGATGAAGATAAGGGAAAAGGAAACGTCAACAACGGAGGAAAGAACCACAACAAAACAACGGTAACAACAACAACGGAAACAATAATCACAATGGTAACAATGGGAATAGCTCCAAAAGGCAGCATGGTTCATTGGTGGCAAACACAAACACGGGTATAACAAGTTTCAGCGGCGAGATGATAATTATCGAGGCAATAACAACAATGGCAATTACAGGGGAAATTTCCGAGGACCGGCTAACCCCCAGGAAGCATTCAACATGCCGTGTCCACGTCATAGTAGGAACGGTAAACCGGCAAATCACTCTTTGTCCCAGTGTGTTGATCTTCAGAGATGGAAGAACGAAGAGTTTGCCAGGATGAGTATGGGAGGAAACGGCCCGAGGCCGGGTAATGGAAATAACCCGGCCAACGGACCACAAGCTGGAGGAAATAATGGAGGACCACCCGGCCCGGATAACGGACCAGCCGGGTTAGGTTTCCAGCAAAACCCCAAGGAGTTAAATCGAGGACAGTATCATGTTACAGTTTCCAGCACTAGTCGGAGAGATCAGAAATTGAAGAAAGAGCTGTCAACGCCATTCTTCCCGCAGTTCCGAGATATTTGAAGTGGTCCGAGTATCCGATCACTTGGTCTAGAGAGGATCACCCGGCCCGAGTAGATGCACCTGGAGCGTTGGCTTTAGTTGTTGCACCTCAGGTTTCGGGTTATATTTTACACAAGGTTCTTATGGATGGAGGTAGTAGCATCAACATTCTGTATTGGGATACATTCATCCGGATGGGTTTCACAGCCAAAGCTTCACCCTTCCAGTACTATCTTTCATGGTATTGTCCCTGGAAAGTCGGCAAGACCAGAGGGAACAATAACATTGGAGGTCGCGTTTGGAGAATCAAAGGATAATTTCAGGTCTGAGATGATTTGTTTTGAGGTGGTCAAATTGAAGAGCCCTATCATGCTCTCTTTGGCCGCAATGTTTTTGCTAGATTCATGGCGAGGCCGTGTTATGTGTACCTAAAGATGAAGATGCCAGGTCCAAACGGTATTATCACAGTCAATGGCAGTCGTGAGTTGGCGTTACAATGTGAGGAAGGTGATGCTGTTATGGCAGAACAAGCCTGTGCGGAAGAGGAGTTGAATTACTACAAAGCTACCACAAACCCGGATGATGGGACAATTTTGAAGAAACCAATGACCGAAGAGAGGGCGAAATTCAAAGCGGCTCAGATACCAAGATGATTGACTTCGTGCCGGGTGATTCGTCCAAGCAGTTCTCTATCGGGTCAAATCTGACTGACAAATAGGAAAGCGCGCTCATCGAATTCATCCGTGAGAATCGGGATGTCTTTGCATGGAAACCTAGTGACATGCCAGGCATACCGACTGAATTCGCTGAGCACCGCTTACATGTTGATCCTAAAGCAAGACCGATTAAACAGGGATTGCGCAGATTGAATGAGGAAAGAAGAAGGTTGTAGGAGAAGAGATAGCTCGTTTACTCGCCGCAGGATTCATTATGGAAGTGTTACATCCAAAGTGGTTGGCTAACCCGGTTTTAGTGTTGAAAAAGAACAATGAGTGGAGGATGTGTATTGATTTCACAAGTTTGAACAAGCATTGTCCGAAGGATCCGTTTGCGTTACCAAGGATTGATCAAATCATAGATGCTGTGGCAGGTAGTGATCTTTTGTGTTTCCTGGATGCATATTCAGGATATCATCAAATCAAGCTTGCAGAGGAAGATTGGGAGAAGACATCATTTATCACCCCATTTGGAGCTTTTTGTTACAAGAACATGACATTTGGACTGAAGAATGCTGGAGCAACTTATCAGAGGTGCATCCAGAGTTGTTTTGAGAAGCAGATAGATCGGAACGTGCATGCGTACGTTGATGATGTGGTGATCAAGACAAAGAAGGCTGAGACATTTATTGATGATTTGAGAGAAACTTTTGCTAACTTAAGGAGGTTTCAGATGAAGCTTAACCCAAAAAAGTGTGTGTTTGGAGTTCCATCAGGAAAATTACTCGGCTTTATTGTGTCCGAGCGTGGGATTGAAGCAAACCCGGAAAAGATAGCAGCAATCAATAGGTTGGGAAAGCCGACTGAATTGAAGGAAGTCCAGAAGATCACGGGCTGCGTGGCTGCGTTGAGTAGGTTCATATCCCGACTGGGAGAGAAAGCAATTCCTTTATACCGACTCTTGAGAAGTCAGATAAATTTGTTTGGGATGAGGAAGCTGATAAAGCCCTGGAGGCATTGAAGGAAACATTATCGAAAGCACCAATCTTAGCTGCTCCAGCTCCAAAGGAGCCCATGCTGTTGTACATAGCTGCAAATTCCCGAGCAGTTAGTGTAGTTATTGTGGTGGAGCGAAAAGAAGAAGGAAAGGAGCATCTGGTTCAAAGGCCGGTTTATTATGTCAGTGAGGTTTTGACTCCGGCTAAACAGAGGTATCCCAGTGGCAGAAGTTAGTTTTTGGCGTTTTCATGGCCAGTCGGAAATTGAAGCATTACTTTCAAGAACACCCCATTACAGTGGTGAGTGGAGCACCATTGGCAGACATTGTGTGCAATACTGAAGCTACTGGAAGAATTGCCAAGTGGGCGATTGAGATGGGTGATTATCACATCAAGTATGAGCCTCGCACAGCGATTAAGTCACAAGCCTTGATTGATTTTGTCAATGATTGGACTGAGTTAAGCACGGCACCACCCAAGGCGCCGAGTTATAAGTCATGGGTTATGCATTTTGATGGATCCAAGCAGTATGAGGGATCAGGAGCAGGAGTGGTTCTCACTTCACCCAAAGGGATAAGATGAGTTATGTTCTTCAGATTCACTTTGATTGCACCAATAATATTGCCGAGTATGAAGCTTTGTTACATGGTTTGCGCATTGCCAAGGAGATGAACATCAAAAGGATCATGTGTTTTGGTGACTCGGATCTTGTAGCGCAGCAAGTTTCTGGGACTTGGGACAGGAAAGATGAGAAGATGGCGGCTTACAGAAGGGCTGTTGATGAAGCAGCTGGATTCTTTTCAGGATTCCAGGTGGATCATATTGATAGAAGGAAAAACGAGGCAGCAGATGCTTTGTCAAGATTGGGATCACGTAGAGAGCCAGTTCCACCTAATGTGTTCCTGGACGAGTTATGGAAGCCATCAGTCCAACTTCCGGGTGAAGAGGAAGATGAAGTCCAGATCAAGATTCCGAGTTAGTAGCAGCGTTGCATGAGATTCCTGAGTGGACTGAACCATATCTGGATTATATGATAAGGAAGATTCTGCCGAGTAATGAAGTTATGGCGCGACAAATTGTCAGAAGATCACTCGGTTATGCAGTAATTGATGGTGAGTTGTACAAGCGCAGTGTTTCTGGAGTTTATCAGCGATGTGTTTCATCAGTCGAAGGAAGGCAAATTTTGCAAGAGATACATGCTGGGGACTGTGGTCATCATGCTTCATCTAGGTCTCTGGTGGCCAAGGCATTTAGGCATGGATTCTTTTGGCTCACAGCTTTCAAGGATGCAGAGCAGATTGTTAGGGCATGTGATGGATGTCAAAGATATGCAAGACAGGAGCATGTGCCGGCTCAGGAATTGAGGACAATACCAATCACCTGGCCGTTTGCAGTTTGGGGTCTTGATATGATGGGGCCCTTTCAGATGACATCGTGCAAGAAAACTCATCTCTTGGTGGCTGTTGATAAGTTCACTAAGTGGGTTGAAGTAGAGCCAGTTACAAGTTGTGATGCTTCCAAAGTTGTCACGTTTCTGAAGAAAATTATCAGTCGGTTTGGCTATCCTCACAGTATCATCACAGATAATGGGACCAACATGTCACTCGGTGAAACAGAGATATTCTGCAAAGAGAAGGGAATCAGATTAGACCTTGCTTCGGTGGCACATCCACAGGCCAACGGGCAGGTAGAAAGGAGTAATCAGGAAATATTGAAGGAATCAAACCAAGACTTCGAGTTCCGATTGAAAAGGCGTATGGAGCTTGGGTGAAAGAGTTACCCGCAGTGGTTTGGGGGATCAATACAACCCCGAATAGATCAACCAAGCGTACACCGTTCTTTCTGGTGTATGGAGCAGAAGCAGTGTTACCGAGTGATATAGTCCATGACTCGCCAAGAGTGGCGGCATATGTGGAGTCAAGCAATGCAATTGCAAGGGAGGATTCGATTGATGCCCTTGAAGAGGAGCGTGAGTTAGCATTGGAACGGTCCGCAGTTTA
Organism: Poa pratensis; assembly: GCA_947311845.1. Classification (NCBI taxonomy): domain Eukaryota; kingdom Viridiplantae; phylum Streptophyta; class Magnoliopsida; order Poales; family Poaceae; genus Poa; species Poa pratensis. The sequence continues at coordinate 4,496,156 of CAMZMU010000118.1, forward strand.
TCAGCAAGATTTGCGGCGCTATCATAGTCGCCGAGTAAGATCAAGAACTTTCCAGGAAGGAGATTTAGTTTTACGGCTCAGACAGAAGCAGGCAGGGATGCACAAACTAACTCCTCCATGGGAAGGGCCGTTCCTCATCAGTCGGAAATTGCACAATGGTTCATATTATCTGATAGATGTGAGAGAGAAAGGTGAAGAGAACAACACGGACCATGCTATCCTTCCTATGGAAGAGACGAAGCGGCCGTGGAACATTGCTCATCTTCGCCCATATTATACCTAGTGAACATGAACCTAGGCCGAGTTATGTAACACACGATGTAACCCCCAGCAGGTTTCAGACGCGCTCTTTTCCTTACCAGGGTACCTAAGGGGACTGGAAGGTTTTTAATGAGGCGGCTTGCTGGTGTATCTTTAATAAAGAAGAGTATTGAGAAGAAATCTTTTCTACTGTTTTACTTTTTATGCATGTTTATGTTTATAAAGCTTGGCCCAAAGGAGTGCTTAGCAAAAAGTCCTATAGCTGTTGCCCAAGAGAGCACGCATAGAGATGTTTGAGATCAGTGGGGTAATGATGCATAGTTTAAGCCTTTACTTGTAAACATTGATCCAGGGCTTGGGGACTTATGAATTATAAATTCATAAGTTTTAATCCTAAGACCCGGCTTTTAAGCCTTAATTTTGTTCTTGGTTAAACTTGCCTATCAGTTTGATGTTACTCACAATTTTATGACCAGATTGCTTACTTGTTAATTCAATCAACTATGATGCCCATGCTGGGACTTAGTTTGACCCTGTTTTAGCAAAGGAAAAAGTAGCAACTGAGAAAGTCATGTGAAAGCCGACTGATAAGAAGCTAAAGATAAACCAAAAGGGTCATCTAAACCATAAAAAGTATAAGTTATTACAAAATATTGAGTATTTCATATAGTGCACAGACGCACCATCAAATAAAAGGCAAAGTATTTCAGAGCATATTACAATGCCCATTGGCCGAATAATTGTTTTGCAGGAAAAGGTACAGCATGAAAACTGGCTCAGATAGCCGGGTTATCGGTTGAGGTTCCCTTGGCAGCTTCAGCTTCGGCAGAAGCCGGGTTATCTTCAGGAGCTTTGGCCTGGGACTTAGCTTGTGCAGGCCTTGATCTTCTGCAGTATCCTTAGCAACATCAGCCGGCTTTTCCATGATTGGCGTGGTAGGAGCACGGCTGGGTGCAGGGACAACTGGAGTAGAAGTACTTGGCGCTGCAGCCTTCTTCTTCTTTGCAATGGAGTCTCTCAGCTTGGCCAACAGATCATATGCTCGGGTTCAGGAGTGGGGATTGGAGTGTTGTTCTCATCCACTGCATCTTGGAAAACCGATAGATCGAGGCTCTCAGCATCTTGCAAGCAAGGCCGGGTTTGGGCAGCAATTTCTTTGAATCTTTTCCCCCAAACTTGGTGCCATCAGCATTGTATTGAGGGAATCCTTTGACAAAAGGAGCCAGGTTAAGGCGCGGGTTGTAGGCTTTGGCTAGAGCTAAACTGCGCATTGCGCCAACCCGGCATGCTGAGCGCGTCCAGAGGTCTAACCACTCGGGGATCGTGGAAAGCTGATGCAGGGACTCGTATATCTTGGGGAGGAGCACAGTTGCTCTTAACACGCTTCATAATCTCAGAAGTGCCAAACTGGAACTGCCGAATGATGGTGTTCAAGCAGTTCAGTTTCTCTGGATAGGATCTCCTGATGGCAGCATTCTCACCTGAAAAGTATGATGTGGGTTAGTATATGAAAGCCGAGTAAAAGAAAAAAGTGAAAAGAGATGGTGTTTACCAATGAGTGGATTGAGGATATCCTTGATATGGTCTTTCAGGGTGTCCAAGTATTTCTGGACACTGACCATCTTGTCAAAGCAGATTTATACTTATCTCCAGCCTCTTCCAACTCCTTTTTCAGTTTGGTGTTCTCTGCAGTTAGAGATTCAATCGTTTTCTCCAAGTCTGAAGCATGAATTTCAGTTTCCTTGCGCAGCTTGGTTTCAACTTCAAGGAGTTGGTTGGTCTTGGCAAGTACCTGGTCATTATGGGACACATACCTCTGAAAAAAGAATAGCAAGTTAGAAACATGGGGGCTGAAATATATTTCAGTCGGCAATGGCAAGAAAGAACAAGTTGATAGTAAATTATATACAGACAGAGTATTTATACAAGTTCCGAGTGACTGAAGAGCAGATCACCCGGCACTTGGGGACTGGTATGTCTTTTAAGTTTTTACAAGTTATTCAGTAACACATTTTCAAAGTTCCAGATAAAATGTGAACATATTACCCGGAACTTGGGGGTTATGAGGATTTGAAAGTATCGTTATGATGAAAGTCAGAATTAATGAGGATTTGAAATCAGAAAGTAAAACAAGTTCCATGTTATCGTAGACTGATAACTTGGAACTTGGGGACTGGGATATTCTGAAGTTTTCAAAATGAAGGCAGAAAGAGATATATATTTTCAAGTACCGAGTGACTGAGGACAGTTTACTCGATACTTGGGGACTAGGTTTGGTATATAAGATATGAAGAGGAAAAGATGTGTACCTGATGTTCTCGGACAAGAGAATCCACGAGTTTGCCCTCAGTAAGCTTCAGTGTGTTGTACTCAGTTAACAGACCTTCAAAGTTTATATGGCCATAGTGTGGCACAGTGGAGCTTCGCCTTTATCAGTCGGCTTGGACTTCTCTTCAGAGGCAACAAACTTGGTTGCAGTTTGAGGGGAGAGATCTTCTCAGTAAAGCAAGCTCCTGTGATCACGACTTCTGGATCAGTCGGTTTTTCAGCAGGAGAAGGAGAAACATTCATCTGGTCAGTTGTCTGTTCTTCTCAGTCGGCTCAGCATGTTTTTCAGGGTGTTCTCCAAGTTATCCTCCTCAGCAATGGGAGGGCTTGGAGCGCCACTAAGAGTAGCTTTCGCCCTGAAATTGCAAGTACGAAGATAATATAAGAAAGAGCAAAAGAAAGCAAAGTTGATGAAAGTAAATACAAGTAACAGAAGGTTATACGTATTACCCGGTATTGACTTGAAAGTCACGGGGGAGGTCGTTGCTGGAGCCTGAAGAAGCTGTAAGAGAGTATGATTTAGAAACTCGGATTTGACCAGCTAAAGGATAACTATCAGAGGGATGTTTTTGTGGTTCAAAGTTGGAAAAGGAAGTACCAGGACGGCGTGGAGATGGAAGGTTTGGGATTCCCGGGTTAAGAGGATCTCTCCAGGGGAGGTCCGGTTGCTCTCCTCTTGGTAGAGGGTTCAGCAGAACTCTGCGAAGATTTTTCAAGAAGAGTTTGGTTGAGTTTTTGCATAGCAAGATAAGAATATGGTTCTGTGGACATGCGAGAGTATGGCACCTTGGCACAGATAGTGCGAGCCTTCCTTTTCCGGTAGCAGCTGATTCAGTGGCTTCAGAGCTACGGCCGGGTGAAGGAGTGACTGCCTTTTCAGTCGGCTCTGGTATTATAAAATGGGCATCAGTGGATAAATTGGGTTGAGTTTCGTTCTCAATTAAGCTTATGAAGAAGTGGCCAAGGGAGTCAAGTTCACCTTCTTCTTTTTCTTTTCTTCTTCTTCTTCTTCTTCTTCTTCACTCGAGGACAGAGCCTCGTCATCATCATCTTCATCATCATCTGCCTCAGGAGTGGCAGGGGGAGTCTCAACTTGCCACCAGTCATCAGATTCCTAGTGAAAAAATAGAAGTAAAATAATCAGTATACAATTGAGAAAGAATATGTTATTAAGATTTATCAGTCGGGACTCACTGGTGGTGCCGGGTTATTCTTACTGAATGGCAGAAGGCCATTATCTTTGATCGTCTCAACCTTTTCAGCAAGGAAGGCCTTGATAGCCTTGTTCAGAGCAGTGTTTGGGTAGGACTTCTCCGAGTAACGGAGGGAATCAGTTAGATGGCCCGAGTAATCGCAAAGAAGCTTCTTGCGAATACTGTTGGGCTGAATTCGCCAACCCATCCACGTCTTGATCAGATCAGTTCCGCGGAGACCGTGCTTAACAAGAACGGAGATTTTCTTGAGAAGAGGCTGGATAGCTTCTCTCTCAGTGTCAGAGGCGAAGGAGTTCATGTTGTTGTTGATAACGAGGGGCTCGACCGAATAACCCGGTAAAGGGTGTTCACCAGAAGGTATCTTGGCTTTGCAGTAAAAGTATGATTTTTGCCAATGCTTTACATGAGTATGAAGTTCGAGTGAAGGCATAGCAGAGCCTTTGCGGCGTTGAATAGAAACGCCGCCACAGACCAAGAGGGGGCCATTCTTGTGCTCACGTTGAGGTTTGCACAAGAATAGCTCCAGGAAAAGAGCTAAGTTGGGAGGAATGCATAAGTACGATTCACAAAGAACTATATAGTTACTAATGTTCAAGATGGAGTTGGGTCCGAGATCGAAGACCCGGAGTCCGTAGTGATGAAGAAGATCCCTAAAGAAAGGATGACCCGGGGGACGAAAACCCCGGGTGACATGCTCAAGAAAGCAGATAACTTCACCTTCCTGGAGGGAAGGCCGAGTCTCTCTTCAGTCCCTCTCCACTCGATCTCCGACTGAAGAGGAAGAACACCAGATTCAGCCAGTTCTTCAAGCTTGGATTGTGTGGCCATGGATTTGGCCCAGTTAGCCGTAATCCCAGATCTGGGCTTGGTTTTTTCTTGATCTTCTTTGATGCCGATGCGGCGGCGCCATCACCGGTCTTGGCCTTGGCCTTAAGCTTCCTCGGGTCCTTGGGTGCCATGAGATCTGAAGATCTAGAAAATAGCAAGAAAAGAAATGGAGAAAAACGAGCTCAAGAACAGCCCGAGGAAGAGCAAGTCAAGATCCAGATGGAAGCTAAGTGCAGGAGTGAAAAATTTACCGGAGCTCGTGGAGATCTGGCGCGGAGCAGATTCCCCGACGGTGAGTTGCAGCAATGCGGAGCTCCGATGGCCGGCGGCGGCGCGACGAGCTCGGGTGAAACCCTAACCCTATAATAGGAGAGAGAAAAGGAGGTTGAAGATGAAGTGGCGCGGTGAATGGGGAAAGTAAAACCCTATTCACCACGGCCCATTATTTATAGCCCAGGGTGAAACCCTAGGAGCGTGAAAATCGAAGCGTTAATATTCTGTTTGACCATGAGTCAAGGACACGAGGGAATCTGTCAGAGAATGTCCCCCAGTCATTGATTGGAGAGAATTGAGCACGAGAGAAAAGCCGGGTTATAAGAGAACCGCCAAAAGGAGCTGGTCTGAAACATAACCCGCCATTCAGTGTTAATGATCTTTATTTTGTTTCAGGAGTTTAACTCGGATAATCCCATCAGCAGCTACCCTCGAGTAATCAGATCAAGATCAAGATTGTCAAGTGAAGCGACAAATGAGCTTATTCAAGTCAAACTTGGGGACTACTATTGGGGGGATAATAACCCGGTATACTCATGACCAAGGAAGAATCAGTCGGACGGCCCAAGGACAGGTCCGAGTGATGTGTACAAGATATGGGCTAGGTTATAGCTGGGCCAATATGCCTAACATGACTCGTCTCTAGAAGGAAGGACCTAGAAGAACTGGAGTCCGAGTGAAGGAAGGAACCGGGTGACTTGGAGGCTACGGAAGGTCAAGAAGAACCTAGAGTAGGACTCTGGGATTGTATGTAACTCAGTATTCATTGTAAGTTCGGGAGACCCGGCGTCTATATAAACGGGCTCCGAGAATGTAGATAGACAAGTCTGAACCCTAGTTCGATATCACCGCTATCAAACGAAACCCTTGCAACCTGCCTCGTAACCCGGCTTGTTGTCGTAGCCGAGTTATCGAGACCTCGAGATCAATAACATAGAAGCAGGAAGTAGGTCTTTATCTCCAATGGAGAGGCTGAACCTGGGTAAACCCTTTTTCCCCAACGACGTGACAATCTCCTGAAGGACCAAGGCGCCTTGCCTCAATCATCAAGTTACCCCATGGTAACATCTGCCGTGATAACCCCACGACAATAGGTCTTGTGAGGCCATTTCGATTTCTAACAACTTACAACCTTGCTCTAGTGTGTTTTATCATTGTGTGCTAGGTTCCATGGATGATGAGACGCCACTACTCGACTTGACGGTGCCTCAAATGGAGAAGATGTACATGGAGGATGATGATGATGCCACCCCATGTCTACTTCAAGTTGGACAAGTCGGCTACATGGAAACCCCTACTATTTCAACACCTACTTCACATGAGCGGGACTACCAAGGTATGGGTGTTGATGTGACCATGTTCCCTCTAGTGGACATGATGAACGTTGATTGCTTGCATGATTTGGATGATTCTCTTGATGTCACATATGAGACTTTCATATTCACTTGTGATACCTTGCTTCAAAACAATGTTGACCTTGTGGATTCTTCTACTTGTGATGATTTTGACATACATATGTTTTGCAATCAATGTTTGCGCTATTCTCCCGTTGTTGCATACAACATGTTCAACAATTTCTCTTTCACATGTGTTGCTTGCAATGATAACGAAATGCTTGATAATGAGATTGCCCCCATAGCTCTCTCACCTTTTGGAGATTTTTCATTCTCTCTTATGGACCTTGTTCCATCCTTCACTTTGCAAAGTGACCTTCCACATGATTCAAATTTTCCAATAGATTTTTGTGTGGTTGGTGACGTGCAAATGAAGAGACACTTCATGATGGATGATGTGTTCATATACCGTGCACATAACTTATTCATATGGTGTCTTCTGTGTGCCGGTAACCGCATGATAATGTCAACCTCTCTTGAACATGAGTTGATAAAAAGAGCTCTTGAGAGCATACACTTGAGTCGTGGATTGAACCCGGCTATAATACTTTTCCCATGTTTTGCATCAAACAAGTTGAGCAATTTCTCTTGCTTATGGTTTGTTTGCAATCATGATGTTGTTTTTGGTCTCCCCTATGACAAGCATGTTTCCTTGATCTTTCACATGGATTATTTATGTGTTGCCACAAATATGATGAACACTTGTTCTTTCCAATGGCTTGTTTGCAACCATAATGACATTTTGTGCATGTCTTGTCATGAGTGTGTTGGTTTATACCAATTTGGTGTTACAACGAATATGTTGAAAACTTGCTCTTTCATGTGCTTTGTTTGCACCCAAGATGATATTTTGGACATTCTTCATTGTGTCTTTTTGCCAAGTTCTCCTCTTATTGCCTCAAGGATGTTGACAAATTTCTTTTTCCGATGCCTTGTGTGTAATGATAATCATATGGTTCAACATGAGATACCTAGATGGCATCCTCATATTTTTATGGAGTATTTGTGTTTCCACATTTTGAAGATGTTCTATTGGATTGCTTGCACATTGACCTTGCACTTGCACTACATTTTCATATTCTTGCGTTGTGCTAACGGTGCTATGACAAAGAATGGACAAGTCATTGTTGATATGCTCCTCTTTCTTGCACACACATGGTTTGCTTGGTCTTTGGTGCTTGTAGGCATGGTGAATTCCAATTCTTCGACAACACAACTACCTCCTTTGCATGGTGATGAAGAGCAAGAGTCGAGGACGACTCTTTTTAAAGGGGGGAGATGATGTAGCCCAACCTAGGACCATCACCATGTCAAGACCTTCAACACATCCCAAGGTGAACTCCTTCCTCGATGAGAGCCCATTTCGTGCACCATTGGATGGTATACTACTTGAGCATCTACCCCTTTGTTATGCTAGGTATCACATGACGAGTACGGACATTCGAGTAGATGCCAAGGAAGCACAAGACTCAAGATCATCCAAGGCGTACGCGTGGAAGAGGAGGAGAAAGCGACAAGACGAAGTTGAAGAAGATGGCAAAACTGTCAGGCCGGTCTCCAGCCCGGCCTATAGACCGGCCTCCAGCCCAGCCTACAGCCCGGCCTGGCCGGCATGCAACCTGAAGCCACCGGCCTCCAGCCCATCCCCCAGCCCGGCCTCCAGCCCGGCCTCAAACCGGCCTAGGCCGAACCCCCACCCGTGGCATCCGGCCCCCAGCCCGGCCTGCAGCCCGGCCTCTAGCCCGGCCTCCAGCCCAGCCTCGCCGATTTTCTTGCACGCGTTGACTTTTAAGTCATGTAACTTACCCCTTCGTCCTAGACTATAAATACCCCCTTGGCTGCCTAGGGTTAAGATAGACTATGTTTTGAGATTAGAGTAGAGCTATGCTCCCTTCCTCAAGATGGTCTCCTTCCTCCCCTTGTGGGGATGGTTCTGTCGTGGTTTTGTCATGGCAGGTGTTACCGGGTAGTAACTTGAGATTGGAGGCAAGGCAGTCATAGTGTCCGGGATATTGTTTAGCTCGCTAGGGAAAAAGGATGTATCCTGGTTCAGCCTCTCCATTGGATATAAGCACCTACTTCCAGCCTGGTGTTTCTCTATTCTCATATCGATCTCGATCACCCGGCGGATAACAACACCGGCGGGTTCCGAGTCTAGGTTACAAGGGTTCTCATATCGATCTCGATCACTCGGCGGATAACAACACCGGCAGATAACAACACCGATCATGTATAAGACAATCAATACTTTCCACTTTTAACTATAGTAAAATTTGCAATTGAATTCAAACCATATAACTTGTGTAGCTTCTTCGGAAATAAACAGTATGCTCTTTATCATTGACATTGAAAGTGACCTTCCCTTTATTGCAATCAATAACATCCCTGCAGTGTTAAGAAAAGGTCTTCCAAGAATAATAGACATATTATCATCTTCAGGCATTGCTAACACAACAAAATCGGTTAAAATTAAATAATTATTAGCCACTTGAAAAGGAACATCCTCACATATACCAACAGGAACAACAGTAGATTTATCAGCCATTTGCAAAGAAATATATGTCGGTATTAGCTTTTCAAAATCAAGTCTTTTATAAAGGGAGAAAGGCATAATACTTACTCCTGCGTCAAGATCACATAAAGCAGTTCTCACATAATTATTTTTAATGGAGCATGGAATAGTTGGTATACCTGGATCTCCAAGCTTTTTTGGAACCTTACCATTGAAAGAATAGTTAGCAAGCATAGTAGAAATTTCTTCATTAGGAATCTTCCTTTTGTTAGAAACAATATCTTTCATGTAATTTGAATAAGGTGGCAACTTAATAGCATCAGTGAAAGGAATTTGCAAAAACAGAGGTTTCATCTAGTCACAAAATTTATTGTAATGTTCCTCTTCTTTTGATTTGTGTTTCTTATTGGGAAAGGGCATTGGTTTTTGCACTGAAGTTTCTCTTTCATTACCATGCTTCTTAGCAATAAAATCTTCTTTAGTATACATCTTATTTTGGAATGTTTTTTAGGTTCCTCCTCACTTTGTTCTTTTTCACATGCATTGTTCTTATCATTATCATTAGCATGTTCATTACCAATTTCAGTTTCAGCATCAGAGATAGATATACTATTAGGATCATTCTCGGGTTATTTATCATTAATAGGTTCAGAAGACTCTACAACTTGCTTATGTTTCTTTTTCTTTTTCTTTTTAGAAGAAGTACTAGTTTCATTAGCCAGTTGAGAGTCTTGCTCAATTCTTTTTGGATGTCCTTCAGGATACAAGGGGTCCTGAGTGGAAGCACCACCTCTAGTCGCTATACCAAAAGCATGTTTATCACCCTTTTTTTTAGAAACATTATCTAGTAAATCCTTTTGTACTTTAGTAATTTGCTCTAGTTAAGTTTGAACCATATGAAAATGTTTAACAAGTCCTTTAACATCATTAGCAGTTCTTTCCAAGACATCATGCAAATTATTAATAATACGACAATTTTCTAACAAATGATTTTGAACTTTCATGTTAAAATGATTTTGCTTAACAATAAAATTATCAAGTTCATCTAAGCATTGATCAGAAGGCTTACGATAAGGCATATCTCCTACACCAAAATGTTGAAGGGATTATACCTCTGTCATGGAAGGGTGAGGAATCGGCTTCCATAATTCTTCTATAGGAGGTAGATTCCTCACGTCTTCAGATTTAATTCTTCTCTCCTTAAGAGATTTCTTGGCTTCTCTCATTCCCTCGTCATTCATCTCAATAACACCCCTCTTCCTTCGTGTAGGCACCAGAGGAGGTTCAGGTTTAGCCCAATCTTCATAATTCTGGCCTATTTTAGCCATTAATTCTTCAGCTTCATCCGGAGTTCATTTCCTGAAAACACAACCAGCACAACTGTCTAGGTAGACCCTAGATTCATTGGTTAGTCCAATATAGAATAAATCAAGAAGTTCATTTTTAGCTATCTTGTGTCCAACCGGGCTCTAATTAAGGAGCAATATCTCTCCCAGGATTTGGGTAGATTCTCTTCCTTTAATTGCTTGAAGTTATAAATTCTCTGTAAAGCAGCATGTTGAACACTAGCAGGAAAATATTTCTTGAAGAAAACATTAATCAATTCCGAAGGACTTTTAATGGATCCAGGAGATAAATTATTGAACCAAGTTTTAGCTTCATCTTTTAATGAAAAAGGAAACAATTGGGTAACATAGTAACTACATTTCTTATCATCATCACAGAACAAACTACTTAAGGCAGAAAGTTTATTCATGTTTCCTATAGCACTTCCATTTTCAGTACCTCGAAAAGATTATTTTTCGACATTAGGTATAAGTGACAAGTCCACAGAAAAATCATATTCTTCATCCTCTATCTTTATCGGAGATGTGGCAAACTCAGGATCAGGAGAAAAATTATAATTAATAGCACGTTTTCCAATAAGATTTTTAATAACATCGGCATCTTTAGAGGATTCACAATTCATATAATGTTCAAGAAAATCGTCATCGATTTCAACATAGGCTTCCTTGAGATCATCGCTAACATGTTCTCTCGGCCCAGGTGAATCAACAGGTGTAGTAAGATTTTCATCAGATGTTTAAGCATTTTTCATTAGTTTAGATTTTGCAATAGTGGCATCTAGAAAAAGGACCTAGTGAACCGCTTTCATCAAGCACAGTAGAGGCATCATCCAATTCATCAGAAATATTTTGAGATTTAGCAGTAGTAGCACGTGAAGTAATTGGATGTGGTGGTGTACCAAACTAACTTATAACTGATGGTGAATCCAGAGCAATAGAAGTGTTCAGAGTTGTACCTTGCCTTGTAGTAGAAGGCAGAATCGGAAACCTTGGATCACGTGGCTTCCCCATAGCCAATAAATTGCAGCGGACAATATCACTTCCTTGTGAACATATAAATAAAGTTATGCTCCCCGGCAACGGCGCCAGAAAATAGTCTTGATGACCTGCAAGTATAGGGGATCGCAACAGTCTTCGAGGGATGGAAAACCCGAATTTATTGATTCGACACAAGGGGAGCCAAAGAATATTTATAAGCATTAACAGATGAATTGACTGCTCAGCTGCACCTGGAAATAAACTTGCTTGGCTCAATTTATCAGTGGCAATACACTACAAGAAATATGCTATCCTATGACCTTTTGACAGTGACCCTCAGTTGTCGCCGGCAAGGGTGCAAATCAGCCTGTGAGTTGGTAGTGAGTTCACCCCGCCAGAAACATCGCCGCTGTGAGCTGTGGTTGTACTTATGCTCCACCCATCTGTTTGAATTTCGGTGATAATTAACATTTGGTAACCTAGTGTCTAAGTTCTGTTACTATGAAATGACATCTAGGCTTCGCTGTTATAGTTTATTATTCTAGTATATATTTTAAGCCACTGTGTTTGATGGTTTTGCAATCCGGGTAGGCTAAGGCTTGCTAGTATTTGATATGAACTCCATTTGTTTGATGTGGTTCTGGTTAAGCATGATTTATATGTTTTGACGCTAGTAGTCTTATGACATGGTGGTTGTTCAAAGTTTAATCGCTAGTAGTTTTTCTGCTTTATTTGTATGAGATTTAAGTCCCGACTCTTTTATTGTGGTTGTGCTTTATTCAGGGTCTCAACACAACCACCTCATCTTTGAGTTTAGCGCACTGTAAATGGCAGCGGCTGCTGTCTCTGAATTAGGCAAGTCTCCAGTCTTTCTCTTCCTTCGCTATGGGACGACATTCTACTGTTTAAATTTCCAGTTTTCTTGTGTACAATTATTTCCACACTCGTTAAATGCCACCGTTTGTGCTAATTGCTTCCATTGGTCATGCCAAGTTATACATGTTCGTCGAATCTTTTCCTAATCTAGCTGGTTTAGAGATTCACTTCCTGCTCAATCTCCTCTAATCTGTTGCATCTGTTGAAACAGGAACCCACTATGTCGATCTCCCTGCAAAGCAGACAGAATCTTAGCCTTGCTTGCTCCTCAGGGGCCTCCTCGACCAGGTCCCCTTTGCCTCGGTCTTCTACACCGACAAGTAATGACTTCTCGAAGAACATATTCGCCGATGACGATGTGGAACAGATCATCTCCAAGAAAAACCGCCATGAGATCTGCAAGTACCTCTTCCACGGTGAGTCCCTTCCACCTTCCCTCCTCCCTCTTCCACGGTGAGTCCCTTCCACCTTCCCTCCTCCCTTTAACGCATCGGTGCCATTTGTTTGTGTGCAGGTTGTGATTGCGATACGGATGCTATTTCCTTAGTGTTCCTAGTCCTATTTGCCTGATTCTATTGTAGGGTTATTACTTGAACGACACCATGTGGCGGACTTAAGTATCTTGCTACTGATTTCATTTGACGTGTGTGTGTTTGTGTTCATTTAACATTCTGTTGCTTTGAGAATGTTCCTCACTGACCATCTAACTATTTATTGTGGACATCCTATATAAATGGGGATGCTGTTAGCATAGACGTTTCTGATCACAATGAATTGCCAGGGTTTTTTCCACTTAGTGGTATTTTACCTGCTTGATTCTAGTACAATGAAGTACCTTTTATAATCTAACTGCCAGGTTAATTTGCTGTATTTTAGGTATTCTATTCATTGAGACTAAAAATTTGGTGGTTCCTCTTTTACAGGAGCTCCAGGCACTAGTACAGAACGACACATCGGATACCCCTCTATGGAAACGGTAGGCGTTAGGCGACGGAGAATCGCGCTTTCCGCGCGGCCAGTGCGTACAAACCTGACCTGGGCCGCGGGTGGCCCATCAACATAGGTAACGGAGAAAGTATTAACTCCGTTACCCATAGTATTGGCAACGGTCTTAATTCTGCCTCCGTTTCCGATATGTGCCTCTATAGGAACGGAGACTTTTGGTTGTCCGTTTCCAATGTGGACACGTTCCATCTTGGAATTCGAAGCGAGCCGAGTAAATGCCATGGTGTAGTGGCACCGCCCACTACTCCTTGAAAACCCCAACCATGCTAGCTCAAGACGCCACCGAATCTGCTCTCTCTCTCGCTCGCTCGCTCCCTCCTACTGATTAGCAAAGATGCCTCGCAGCAATGACACACAGGAGCACACTGAGTCGCCGCGGGATAGTCCCCCCGTCAGCGGCGAGTCTGTTGAAGGACCGACGCCGGAGACGAGCGACGACGAATACGCCAACTTCCATGATCCCACCTTGATGCTGGGCCCGCCGAAGGTTGATTCTGATGACGAGTCAACCGAAGAGGAGAAGGAGGAGGAGGACGACGAGGAGGACGAGGCGGAGGCACTGGTCCCGAAGAAGGGAGCCCCGGCGACGGAGAAGAAGGCCGCCGCCACCGCCTCCGATATGCTGCCGCCGCCGCCACCACCTCCAATGGCCCCCAATAAGCGAGGCCGTGAGAAGGACGAGCATTGTGCGGAAGCAGGGCGCAAGAAAAACAAGAAGTAGCTAGTAGTAGTTCTATAAGTTCTCCAACTGTAATTTACTTTATTATTAATATGTACTGCATATGTAATGTAGTAATCACTAATATTAATATAAGTATCCTATAAGTGGTTTTCTCCATATAGTAGAGATTAGGAAAATATTATTCCAGAGAGTAGAAGAAATTCCACAGAGTGGGCGCGTAGGTCCCACACCTCAGTGGAAGAAACACAAAGGAAACGGTCCTTCTAAAGAACCGTTTCCTATGTTTTACCTATATATATGGGCGTACAGAGCAAAACCTAACACTCGTTTCCTCACTCTGTCCCAGTATGCTAGATCTGTTCATGGCGGCGCCTCCTGGCGTTGCGGCCATCGCCGTCGCCGTGGCGGCGCCGTCTCCGCCGAGACGACGGCTATCACGGCGAGGTCTTCACCATCTCCCCCGACACGGCGAGGTGTTCGCCATGTCCCCCGACACGGCGAGGTCTTCGCCATCTCGCCCGACACGGCGAGGTCGTCGCTCTGTCCGCTTCCTCTGCCTCCACCACTTCCGGATCTGCTAGATCGATCCAACGGCGACGTGAAGAAGGTATCAGATCCACATCCGGTAGTTCTATCTAGATCATTTCTTGATGTAGTTAACTTACCTATTGTGCACTTGCAACTAGTTGTAGTTTAGCTTACTTATTGATAGTAGTTCAGTTCACATCCGGAAGTTCTATCTAGATCATTTCTTGATGTAGTTAACTTGCCTATTGTGCACTTGCAACTAGTTGTAGTTTAGCTAACTTGTTGAAAGTAGTTCAGTTCACATCCGGTAGTTCTATCTAGATCATTTCTTGATGTAGTTAACTTGCCTATTGTGCACTTGCAACTAGTTGTAGTTTAGCTAACTTGTTGAAAGTAGTTCAGTTCACATCCGGTAGTTCTATCTAGATCATTTCTTGATGTAGTTAACTTGCCTATTGTGCACTTGCAACCGGTAGTTGTTTAGCTAACTAGTCCATGTGAAAACAGGAGTCTATTTCGGTGACACTGCATAAAAAAGTCGGAGACACAGAACAAACAACGAACATTACTCAAGAGAGTAGTGTTTGTTGACTTTCCCATAATGGCCTCCAATTATATACACAGGTCAGTGCACACTATATACTACTGTATACTTCATATTATTGTGTTAAATTATTTGTTCTATCTAGTAGTGTTAGAACTAACATAAATCCTTATTTACATTTAGGGATATCAAGCTGTTCCCTTTCAAACTCCACCATACATATCCACCGTCGCTATTGTGACGTTTTGGTACACTGCATAAAATACTTTTTTAAGTATGAGTGTTTTATATAGTGTCGCCGAAATGTCACATCGGTGACGTATTAGATTAGATTTCGGTGACACTGCATAAAAAATCTAGAGCCGGTGGTGGCCTCCATGGAAAGGATGATCGTTGTCAGGCATCCTATGAAGCTACTGACATCGCAATATCTTGTTGACAAGCCGTGTGTTGGCTGCTCCGGTTCATCAATAAGAGCCACCTCAAGACATAGGTAAGATATCGTTTCAGTTTGCTTAAATTCATAGTGTATTTGTTTTAGCATATGTATTTAACAATTGTAACTCTATTTACTAATGTATAGGGTCCAAAGCTTCAACATCCTTCTCTCAAGAAGTTGAGATAAGAAGAGATAGCTAGAGTGACACCTGCGAGGATTGTGGAAAAGGATGTAGGGAAGAAATCATATATTCTTTCCGTCTTTTGACATGATAGGCTTAGTATAGATGAAATCTGTTATCGTTTTACCTCTTATGTTTGTCACATCTTGTGATGCAATTGTAAAGGTGAAATTGTGATGGAAATGTAAAGTTACATTTTCATATGAATGAAATCTGTTACCGTTTTAGTATTTGAGCTTGTGCTGTGATATTTTAAGTATCTAGTGGCATTTGTAAACGTGGCATCCTGTAACCGAAATATGAGAAATGCTCAATGCAAACGGGTGGATGGCAAACTCCGTATCTGATGAAGGAAACTAAGGAAACGGAGGTCTGCGCACAACCGTTCCCAAATGGAGACCTAATCGGAAACGGTTTTTTGCCTCCGTTACCGATGAAGGCCTTCACATCACTAACAGAGGCAGGGACACAGACCCTTTCTCCGTTGCCGAAGGGGTTTTTGGCCCGTTTCCGATGTGTCGTTCTGTACTAGTGAGGCCCATCTAGTCGTCCAAATATTGATAGAAAAAATATTAAATGGGCTGATTTATTGGGCTCAGCACATGTAGATGGCTAAACCAGACCGGGCTGATTCTAGTCTACGACCATTTCATTTGGTCACAAAATTGCCACGTCAGACTTGCCACGTTGGATTTGACGTGGCGTGGCCAGATTGCCAGTGACCAAAAAATTGGTCACAAAATCTATGACCTTTTCTTTTGGTCATAGACGTCTATGACCATTCCGCAAAAAAGGACATATTGGATCGTTAGTGACGCTCATAACGTGTCCAAGTGTATTTGGTCACAAAAAGGTCACAAATTAAAATATGTGACCATTCAGTGACCAATATGGAGGGTCATAGGATAGCATATTTCTTGTAGTGACAGTAATATAACAGTAGTAGTGGAGAAATAATAGCAGCAGTGAAATAAAGACAGCAGTAGCGATTGAGGTAAACTGCAGGATTAAAATACTGTAGGCATATGGATGGATGAACGGGCGTTGCATGGATAAGATAGCGCATGAAATAGTCATAACGCAGGTCAATTGCATTTAAATAATAATAATAAAGCATCCAAGTACTAATCAATCATAGGCATGCGTTCCATATATAGTCGTACGTGCTCGCAATGAGAAACTTGCACAACATCTTTGGTCCTACCAGACCGTTTGCAGCGGGGCCAATTGAGGAAACTTCTGGTAATTAAGGTACTCCTTTTAATAAAATACTGGAGCAAAGCATTAACATTCCATGAACACATGTGATCCTCAAGTCAAAACCATCCCCTCCGGTTATCCCAATTGTTGTCACTTTGGGGCCTCGGGTTCCGGACAACGACAGGTGTATACAACTTGTGGATATGATCCAAAACAATAGTTATACTCATGAAACAATAACATGTTCAGATCTGAAGTCATGGCACTCGGGCCCTAAGTGTCAAGCATTAAGCACACCAAGTTGCAACAACGATAAATAGCACTAACTACAGATACTAGGCACCATGCCCTAACAATCTGACATCTATTACATGAATGATCTCATCCAATCCCTACCATCCCCTTCAGCCTACAACAGGGAATTACACACTCATGGATGGAGGAATCATGGATGGTTGATAGAGAGCCGGTGGTGATGATGATGGCGACGATCTCCTCCAAATCCCCGTCCCGGCAGGGTGCCAGAACGGAACTTCTGGTCCCTGTATTAGGGTTTTCGGTGGCGGCGGAGCTCGGGAGTGTTTCTGGGAAAAACGTCTAGGGGCCGTGCGTTTTAGGTCAAAGGCAATATGTAGTCGAGAGGGTGTCACGAGGAGCCGCACGAGGCAGCCACACACCACCTGTGCGCGGCCCCACCCATGGCGCGCCGTGGTGGTGTGTGGGGCCCGTGGGTCCCGTCTCCGCTTCGTCTTCTGGCTCCGTCTGTCCTCCGTAAAAATAGGATTTATGGAATTTTTCGGGAATTTTCCCGAAACTTTGAGTTTCTGCACAAAAACAAGTCAACAATGCAATTCTGCTGAAAACAACGTTAGTCCGTATTAGTTCTATTCAAATCACACAAATTAGAGGTAAAACAGTAGCAAAAGTGTTCAGGAAAGTAGATACGTTCTGGACGTATCAAGCCACTTCCAGCGCCGTCGTCCTTCGAATTCATCCAGCCCGAGCCACCAGCGTCGGCGTCGTCGTTCCTAGCGTCCCTCCTAGAGCGCTTGGCGTCGCTCGAGCTTTCTCTAAGCAACCGGGACAGTACGTTGCTGTAGGGGGCTGTGGTGCTGGTGGCGATGGTGCAATTGGGACGAGGTGCGCTCGGCCCCTCTCGATGATCTTGATCTCGCGGTACAGCTCGAAGGAGACATAGCCATCCACAGCTGCATATCTCAGGCTCAATTCATCAAGTGGGACTCCTCCCAGAAGTCGTGTCGTGTTTCTGGGAAGTCGTCCTTCATGCGTACGTAGAAATTGGAGATGAGTGCGTTTGCCAGGGCGGCCATGCCAGTCCTCACGGCTCCGTCCACCCAAATGCATTTGAATATCCAAGTGGAAATCAAATGGGATATAGAAGCCCGGCCAGGTTCTGTATATGACATCAAAGTCACCCCTTTTGTCGACGGAAGCGAATGAAATTCCCTTCGAACAAAGGAAATCAGACAACGCCTGAGGGCATTCATCCACTAGGCCACAACTGCAGTTTCATATATATGAAGAAATTAAATAGTAATTAATTAACAACAAATCTTCATAAGCTATTTTTGAAACTAAGACCGAACGAGAACTGCAAAATTCAACTTTAAAAATATAAACAAAATAATAATCTACTTTATAATATTTAAATCTAATTAATCTAATCTACTAGATCGAGGTTTTTACATACGAATTACAATAGCTACTACATCGTGGTTTTTACAGTCCTATATACCCACTGGAATGCCCTCAAAAAAGAAAACGGAGGAAAACAGAGGAGGTTGGTCCAATAGAGATTACTAGATCGGAGTTTTATACATACCTAGAGTACTGGATTACCAGTACTTGCTTATCCAAGGCGAGTTGAATGACAGCGACCTCTTGTCCGAGTTCTCCGTTCGGATCAGCCGTCGTGTACTCGAGGTCTGGCTCCATGAACCTGTCCTCCCTGCCTTCGAGCAAACTCTCGAACAAGTCAAGGTTCCTCGCGACCTCCGTGGGGTCATTGGTGCACACCACATCTATGCTCTGCTCATCGTGGATAGGGAACATGTGCTTGTGCATCAAGGTGGCCATGGCGCTGATCGAGAGGAAGGGGTCGATGTACAGTGAGAAGAGATAGAGGAGAGGGAGGGGATGGAGATTAGAACAGTGCGGTGGAATGCGCTGGAAACCGCAATGGGGCGTGGAAGTTGAGAAGAAATAGTGGGAAAGCAGGAACCGCTGCATGCCTCGCCGCCGGCCGTGCAATGCCAAGCCGCCTCTTTGCCTCCCACATTTACAACACGAGTGGTAATTACAGACCGACTGATGGACCCTGTCGTGGGATTGTCACGGCAGATACTACCTGGGGGTAGGTTAGATTGGGGGACAAGACGTCTGTGGTGTACAGGAGATTGTTTAGCTCTATGGGAACACAGGATTTACCCAGGTTCAGTCTCTCCATAGGGATAAAGACCTACTTCCTGCTTTCTTGGTATTGATGGGAGATCTCGAGAGCCGGGCAGCAATGTCGCCGAGTCACGAGTCTAGGGTTACAATGGGTGTGTCTCTCTCAATCTCTACTAGCTTGATCCCTCAACTATGACCTAGGAGCCGGTTTATGTAGATGACCGGGTCTCCTAGTCCTTTACAAGGCAAGGCCGGGTTCTACCTGTACTTGGAGTTCTACTCTACCTCTCGTAATTCTTTTGTGCCCTCCAAGTCTTTGACTCCGTGACGCGTACCGCCTCTGGGTCTTCTGGCACCTTCCTTGTATAGGCCGGGTCACCGACAAGCTCTCCGGCCCATCAATGTAACCCGGCCCATGCCGATGGTTAGCTGGCCTGGCCGGGTCTCCTACCTGGCGGGTCACGCTTCCCTCTTCATGGGCCTACCGGGTTATAATCCCCCCAACAGTAGCCCCCAGGTTAACTTGGTCACCAAGTTGGCGCGCTCCTTGTCCAGCTACGAATTTCATTTCTTTGATGGAGAGCCGCCTCCCTGGCTGTCCAGGTTAACTACCTGAAAACAAGAATAACACATAATATGTTAAATACCGGGTTACATTGCCTCTTCTCTAGCTAGGCCGGCTCTACTTGGCGGTCCATATCATAACCTGGCTACGTCATACCGGGTTCGTACGCCTCCTCTTTATATTCCAACACTTAGTAAAAAACATCGATCAAACTCCAGTCAATCTTACTCCATATCTTTCAGAGGATATTCCTTTTATCTTATCCATTTGTCATTGACCGGTAGTCAAAGATCCTAATCTATCTACCTTTTTTACCACTATGCCCCTAGGGCTTTTTCACCATGGCTATAAGTACAGGGTTAGGGTAAATGGAGATCACTTTCCCCATTTCCCCGTGGCCTCCTCATCTTCTTCCTCCAGCCACCGCAAATCCCATCTCAAAATCAAGCACCGAAGAACACGCGAACATTGCTGCGGCCATCCCCAGGCCGTCTAGCAACTCCACCCCTCTGATTTCTGGTCGAATCGCAGCCGCTGCACCTCTACATCCTCCCCGCATCACATCCGCCATTGCTAGGGTTAGCGCATAACAAAGATCGGGCACACCTCAAGTTCACCAACAATGGCGAGGGACAAGATCAAGGCAAAGGGACTCAAGGCCGCGAAGAAACATGCCGGCGGCGCGTCTGGCTCCGCCGCGGCCAATACTCCAGCTCCGGTGAACTGGACCAAATCCACTGTGACGGAACTCACGCTGCAAGTTCACCAAAACGGCGTCGAGCTTCCCCCGAAGGACGAAATCCACTGGCACGCTCCTGGGGAAGAATTCCGCCCCGAACCCAAGGAAGGTGAAATCATTGTTCTTCTCGATCACGTCACCCACTACCTTAGATGTTGGTCCCAATTCTATCTTGAATATTAGCAACTTTGCAGTATTCTGTGAGGGCTATCTACAAATGGCTCTGAGTCTCGAGCTTTTCCTCGAGATCTTCTATTACAACCCCTCTCGCAAAGATCAACCACTTGGCCCATATGGCGGTGTTTCTATCCAGCGCCGGAAGGAGTGCACTTTCCCGACTCTAGTTTTAGCCAGCCATCCCAAGGGATGGAAAAAACACATATTTCTACTGCAAAGATACTTCACCCAGCACTGACGAGGCCCGGTATCCGGCCTTCCGCAATTCTCCTTTAATCTATGACACCAAGATGAATAGCTATGCAGAAGATGCCAACCGGGTCTTTGTTGACTCTCTCCTTCGCCGGGCTAGAGCTCAGCTTGGTCATGGCCTTAAAGGCACAGACCTTGTCAAGTGTTGGGTCGGTTGGTTCATCCAACCCTTGAGCATCAGGACCCGGTTATTCCACGAGTACACCGGCGAAACTACTGATGATATGCGTTACTCTGAAGTAATACTTACTGAAGACCAACTTGTGAAGACCGCCAAGAAACTTCTGGGCGAGAACAAAACAGCCATCGCAATGACTGGGCTTGCCCCGTTCAGTGCCAAGAACAAACCTCCCACGGTAAATCTCTAAGTTTTCTTTTATCTTCATAACTCCTGACCCGGTATTTACTGACATCCGGATTACCTTTACTTTTTCTTAGGACCAAGAGTGGTGGCGTGTGGACTACACCCCCGTCTCTTCTCCTAAAGGTGAAGACATGGAAACAAATGAAGAAGAACAAGAAGGTGAGCTTGACTCCACAGGACGGCTCTTCCTCGGCCTCATTACCAGTGAGGTCGCTCACAGGGACTCTTCTACTGATAACCCGACGTTTCTTATTCCAGGCCCCTCTGACCCGTCTACTGCTGATATGCTGGGTCCACAAGCCCCGGAACCTCCAACTCAAAAGAGAACCCGATCTGCGGTTATAAAGGTGCCTTATTCTAGCCTTTCTAATTATATGATGAACAACTCTCAACCTGAAGATCAACCATAGGTAAAAGAAGCTGCGAAGAAAGCTGAGGCCAACAAAAAGCGTAGAACCCGGTCCTCGAGAAGCCAGGAATCCCTCAGTGCAGTTATTCCTATTTTTGCTCCAAATCGCCGGGTCAAATAGCTTCAGAAGACTCCTAGTACTTCACATCCTTTAGCTGGCAAAATCCGAGCCGCTAAATCCTATTCTTTATCATCTTCTTCCCCGGACAGCGTGAGCACGTCCGAGGATTTCCAGATCAACACCGGGTAAGACACACTTGCTTCTCACACTTTGTATACTCCCTTTTTTTGTATACACTTCATAATAACAACTGTTTTTTTTAGAGCCAAGGCAACTTTGGAAGATAACCCGGATTCTCCTCCACCAGCCGCGACAGAGCCTGCTCACTTGGAGGCACACGTCAATGAGCCTGTTATGATGGACGAGCCAATGGATGACCCGGCTCATTCTGCATCTCCAAAGTCCTCTCCTCCTCGCGCACATGAGCCTGCTTCTGGGCAATCTCCTGCACAAAGCTCAGGTACCAAAGACAAGGAGGTTGTGGTGACCGGGTCTCGCCAAGTCCTAGTGGATGGCACCTCCACGTGATTGCTAAGGTGGTAGCTCCTGAAGCAAAGCCGGGTCTCACTACTCATGACAAGAGCCTGGTTATTTATACTGAATTGCCACCTCTGGAGACCATGTCCATGCCGGCTCTCCGTGAAGAGTACTTCACCCGGCTTGCTCAACACAAGGAATTTGAGACTGACCTGGTTAACATGATGCAGAAGCGCTATGAGGTAATCTTCTTTGCTTACTCTTGGCCTTAGCTGTATATCCATATACCGTGTTTCCCCCAAGCTCTAAGATTATCACTTATTGATGAGCTTGGTGCTTGTAACAATCCCACTTAGAACATAAAAAACTTCAAACCTGTAGCCCCCAAGTGTCGGGTTGTCTGTTCATAGCAGCCTGGGACTTAATAATTTCAACTCCGCACAAACTTCTTATATCTGCAAATAAGCTTCAAATACTATAGCCCCCAAGTGCCGGGTTGCAAGCCTGCAGCAACCTGGGACTCCACCCTTGTTCTTATTAAAATTTCAAATCTGCAGCCCTCCAGTTTCGAGTTAACTTTCCTGCAATAACTCGGGCTTAACAATACATCTTTTATGAACAGGAACATGTTGCCAAGGCCGGCCCAGAGATTTCCCGGCTCAAGGATGCTTTGAGAGCTGAATCCCAAGCCCGGCTCGCAGATGCTGAGCAACTGCAAGCCTTAGAAAATTTTGTTACTAACCTGACGCAAGAGAACTCTGACCTGAAGGAGGAAATGGAAGAGCACGAGGAAAACAAGAAAGAACAGCTCTCAGAAATGCAAAAGAAGTTAGATTCCACCACTGCAGAGCTGAGCCATTTGAAGAAAATGATCAACTTCATGGTTGCCTCACTAGTTGGTATGTATTTTTACTGCAATTCTGATTAACTGAGACTCGGTTTCTTGTGCCAAATAACTGATCTTCTCTTCTGCTGGCCCACGAGACTCTTCCCTTCGCAAAAGTGCTGCTGACAAGGTTAAATGCATGTACACTCTCGTCCGCCAACTATACTTTGGTAGCTGCGAGGTCATCAAAGCCGCCAGGAATTGGCAGAACCCGCCAAACACTTACACCGAAGTACTTGGCCATTTATCAAACATGCCTGAGTAGCTCCATTTGTGGAAGAGATCCTCCTGCAGAGCCGGTGTAATGCACGGGCTTGCATTAGCCAAGGCATATCACCCAACCTTTGACCCAGCGCCACTCTTGGGGGGCTTTCCAGAGTTTAACTCTGATGGCAGCAAGTTCGACAAGAAATCCTATGCCAGAGCCATGAAGCAGACCGGTACGTGGCCATAGAAATCGCCAACAAGATGAAGCTGTCCACGCTGCAATACGGATATTCTCAGAACAATGAAGAAATTATTGATGCTGAGCCGGCCCGGGTTGACCTGCTCCAAAGCTATCAGGACTCTGTTGCCAACGACAAGACTGCTCCAAGCTCTTCTACACCAGTTGTGCCACCTCCTGGCCGCGCTGTAGTTGAAGATGACGATGAGAATCACTTTGAATCTCTATACCTTGTCACTTGGCGCGGAGAAGGAGCCCTCAATACCCACACAGAAGCTGCGGAGGCGACGCATGATGACCCGGCTGCAGCTGAGAAAGATAACTCTGGTGCCACAGCCCAGGATAACCCGGCCGTTGCTTCCGCTGGTAACCCGGCTCGGATGCCGAGTCTTGAATAACTGCGCAGATGCTCAATCTCTGTAAAAAACAATCTATTTGGCCCTGATGGGCAGTTATGTAATAACTTAATACTTCTATCATTATTCTGGTGTGCTTGTACACCTTGAAACTTTGCTTTATATGTAATGAACCTTAGTGCTTTCGCTTAGTCCTGCAAAGGTTGTGGTTTTGATGACCCTTTTGGTTTCTTTTAACTTTGAGCTGGCTTTCGCATGGATTTTCTCTGTCTCATCCTCTCTGATAAAAACAGGGTCAGGCAAGTCCCAATGGGCATCATGATAGATTGATTTTATAAGTGAACAATCAGGCCATATAAGTGCGTGTCACATCATGCTCTATCTAGATAATCAAGAAAATAGTGGCTATAAATTTTTTTAGCCGGGTCACGGGATTGCAGTTGTACCCGAAGAGATAATCAGCCCCCCTGACCCAAGTGGCATCAAGGCCGGGTCTTGAGTATACAACTGTACTATTCAAAGAATCAGCCCCAAGACCTAAAATATATCTTGCTTGTGCAACGACGGGTTTCAACTGAAATCTGCCGGCTTTCAAATAATATAAATAACAAGCAAGACAAACACTTAAACACATAAACAACAACAATAAAATGAACTAAACATGCGAATAACAAAAATATATAAGAACTAAACATGCAAATTATAGAAGCATAAGGAACTAAACAAGTAAATAACATAGATATATAAGAATTTAGAACGTATAACATAAAAGCAGAAAATTGACAACAGAATAACTTTCAACCTTCACTTTATTAATATGAAAGGTTAGGTCAGCAAGCCGCCTCATTAAAAACCTTCTAGTCCCCTTAGGTACTGGTGAAGTAAGGACTTCGAGGGTGGCCCGATCTTCACGGATTGACGGAGGATGTGCACGAACGCATGCAAGAACACGAGGAACAGGAAGAACACCAAGAAGAACACCCCGAACACAAGAACACACACACGATACAAGACCGTTTCCCTTACCGGTTGGTCCAACCGGCCCAATAGAATCCACACGAAGGTGGGAGATCGGCAAGTAGATACAAGAAGGGATCTTGGGGGGTTGTTTCTCCGACGGTCAACCAAACCGATCTACTAAAGTCACCCGAGGATGAAAGATTGGCAAGTAGTCAAACTACAAGAAGAGGTATTGAATCCACAAGGGGAGGAACCTGTTGGGGGAAAGATAACCCGGTAGGCCCATGGATAGGGAAACTATGACCCGCCAGGAGGAAAGACTGGCGAGGCCCACCAGATCATCTTGGACCAGGCTACATTGATGGACCGAGGAGTTTGTCGGTAACCCGGTGTAAACAAGGGAGGTTCTAGAAGACCCGAAGGCGGTATGCGAGACTTGGAGGCCAAGATAGATGAGCTAGACTTTGGTAAGGACTCCGAGTTCAAGCGTGACCCGGCCTTACCTTGTAATCGACCAGGAGATCCGGGTATCTAAATAAACCGGCTCCTGGGTCATAGGACCGGACGAACTTTAGAGAGAATTTAGACATACAAGCTTACAGCGAGAGAACCCTTGTAACCTAGACTTAGAACCCACCGGTGTTGTTATCCGCTGAGCGATCGAGATCGATATGAGAATAGAGAAACACCAGGCTGGAAGTAGGTCTTTATCTCCAATGGAGAGGCTGAACCAGGATACATCCTTTTTCCCTAGCGAGCTAAACAATCTCCCGGACGCTATGACTGCCTTGCCCCCAATCTCAAGTTACACCCGGTAACACCTGCCGTGACAAAACCACGACAGTTGGCGCCCACCGTGGGGCAAGCGTCAAAAAGCGTCATCATCACGGGAGAAGCTCTACGAGGCATGCAGAACCTGGCCATCAGCCGGGTCATGATCAATCTACAAGGAGAGCACGTCATGGATGATTCCGGGTGGAGCCTGGAGTCAGATTCACTGGAGACCGGCTCAATCGCTTTGATCGGGCGGATCAACATCTTCGTGGGGATGATAGGTACATCGAAACTTGCCCTGCAATTTTCTGACTCTGTATCTGAGGCAGGAACCACTGTTCACTCGGATGGAGAGAAATCAGTTGGGACGACGGAGATCGAGTCAGGAAACGCCACGCAGGGAGCCGGGTCAGAAAAGCAGGCTTGGGCTCCACGTGGCCAGATCAATGATGATACAGAATCAATCTTGGAATTGTTTGAGGATCGCTATGGATACGAGGTAGAAGAGGAAGAGTACGATTCAGAACCGGGTCCTGTGCGCCGGGCAGCGGTCTACACCGCTCCAGCGATCAACACAGAACCAGTCCCAACAACAGCTTTGGCGGTAGTAACCCAGCCGGATCAAGCGGCACCGTGTTTGGCGATCAGAGAACCAGTTATCCAGGAGCAACAGCAGGTCGGGGTAGATGGAGAACGTGCGTTAGTTAGTGCCGAGTCAGAAACTACAGCGGCATACAGAAACACATTTGGATTTTTGGCAACAGGGCGACGGGTCAAGGAACATCAGCTTTACCTAACCCGCCCCCACCGCGATTCCTTAGTGACCTGCCAAGCGCTCCAGCAGCAACAGCAAATCCTGTGACCCCAGCAGTGGCAGCAGCGCAAGTCAGGGCAACAGACCCGGCTCGCATCGCTTACGAACAGCAGATGGCATCATTACAACGGCGTTTTGATCAGCAAGCGGCGCTGCAGTTGGATCAGCAGAATGAGTTTTTACGGCAAGCGGCAACAGCATTAGGAAATAGATAGAGAACAGCAACAGAGACAATAGAGTTTGATTGGCCGTGGTGGTCACATTAACCCGGCTAATCTATTCCAGAAGCCGCAGGATCAGTTAATTGGACGAACACCTGTAGTTCAAGCTGCAGGACACGTGGTGGCTAACCCCGGCCCCAGCACAAGCCGGGTCACCAGTTGTACCAACCGGAGGAGCCGGCAGAGATATTGAAGCCATGCCACCACCACAACCTTCATTTCACACGCTAGCGGGTCATTATAGTAACCCGGCTGACAATGTATATGCGGCTACAGTTGCACTAGACCATATTCCATTGGGGATTCACCTGCAGATAGAAGCAAGACATGCCATTGATATGCTACGAACAGCCGTAGCCCAGCAAGCAAATTACTCGCATCGAAAAAGTGCGTTACATTCAACATCTTTTCGCAGCCATCGTACCAGGAGTGTCATGGCGAGTCACCAAGACCAGCCGGGTTAGCAGCCGCAGGGCAGCAAGATCCGGCGGGTCAGCAAAATCAAGTACCACAGCAACAACCGAGACAAGTGGCTCCAGCAGCATCAAGAGCTCAGGCCATAGTTGATAGCTCCAGGGCGAGGCGCGCAGCAAATGTACAACCCACCGTGGTGCCTACCGGAGGAGCCGGAGAAATCCCACGGGCGGGTTCAGTATCTAATCAGCAAGTAGCAAGGGCAGGACACGTTGAAGTAGCATCAACAATGGCGGGTCCCAAGTGCCTCATCGATTCCATCAGATCAGAGCCATACCCAGATAAGTTCAAAGAACCTAGTAAAATTTCAAATTATGATCCTAGCATAGATCCTGAGACATGGATAAATAGTTATGAGATGGCTATGAGTATTCATAATGCATCTGAAAATATTTGTGCAAAATTTATGTATCTAATGATGAGTGAAGGTGCAGCGGAGCTGTGGTTCAACACTATACCAGAGAAGTCTATCAGTTCCTAGAGTCAGCTCAGGGCGGCTTTCATCAAGAAATTCCATGGGACGTGCAGGAGGTTATACACAATTGAGGACCTGGACCGGTGTGTACACAGGAAGGGCGAGTCAGCACGCAATTGGATGCGCCGGATTACAGAGATCCTCCACTATCCACTAATATTTTGCCAACCAGCGCGATGTCAACGTTGGAGAAAAATTACAGATATAACCCGGTTGTTCAGAAAATGAGTCGCATGAGGAATAGCCCAGGAGCAAATGATATAACCATGGGAGAAGTGTTGCACGCAGCCAACAAGCATGCTTACATAGATAAAACCAAGGATGAAACTGAGGAAGATAAAGGAAAGGGTAATGTGAACAATGGAGGAAGAAACAACAACAACAACAACAGCAACTATCACAAGAGGCCACACGCAGAGGACAACTCAGATCTAGTCGCAAACGCAAATACCGGGTCAGCGAGACCCAGAACAGATGGAAATTTTAGAGGGAACAACTACAATGGATGTAACAATAACCGTGGGCCACCGTGTCCCCCGGGTCACTTTGATCCGATGAAGATGCCGTGCCCGCATCACAGTCGCGATGGCAGACCCGCCAATCACTCCTTGGAGCAGTGTGTGGATCTGCAGAGATGGAAGAACATGGAAATCCAGATGGTAATGCGTGGCGCAGGAAATGGTGGAGGACCCGGCCGTGGAGGTAACTCGGCTAATGGTCCCACGCCTAATGTAAATCCAGAGGCCGGCAACCCTGACCACAACCAGAACAGAGAAAATCAAGGAGGTTATCAAGAAAACCCGAAGCGACTTGGCGGGTATCATGTTCACACGCTCAATACATCAAAGAGAGAGAAAAACTTGATTCAACGTGCAGTTAATATGGTTTCATTGGCGGTACCGAAATATTTGAAGTACTCAGAAGTTTCAGTAATATGGATGTCACATCCCAAATTTAGAAACTAAGAAAAGCTTAGTTTCACAAGAACCAAATTTCAGAACCAACAAAAACTTTTTGAAATGTTTCACTAATGATTGTGGATTCCTTCCCATTGCTATGTTGAACCTTATGTGACTTCCTGTTTAAGTTGTTTGACCAATAAATATTTACCAAACAACCTAACCTAAGTAAGAAACCATATTAAACTTTGGTGATCATTTCTAGAAGATAGTATTGTTAACTATGGAAATGGTGGTATGATTTATTCTTGTGGTTTGAATTGTGTGGTCTTGATTGTGTTATTGATATTGTGTGTCTGTTGCATGTGAGGACAATTCCTCAGCTGTGCCTAGCATTAAATAAAACCCACTGGTCACAAATTTGGAATGTGACTAGAAAATAAAACAAGACCTCTATGTTTCCTCACACCCTCAAAATAAAATCTTAATTAAAAGAAAGAATCTTATTTAATTTCCCTCTCCACCTATTCCTCTAATTTGTTATGACTATTATTTTATCTTATAAAATTCAGGAATGAGATGATAACCATCTCATTATCATAATACTCTCTCCTCAAAATATCTAAGCTTCAATTACAAAGATATTTCAATTTGTCAAATTGAATTTACCAAAAATAACATATTTAAACTCTATGAACAAATTATGTTCAAAACATTTTAGTTTCAAAAGCCAATTTTTGTGAAGCTTCTACATGTATATGAATTTTCTCAGATTTTTATAAAATGCTTTAGTTCCTCAATTAAATCACTGAACAACTTCTGGTTTTAAAATAAAACAGAAAAGGACTTGAATGTAAATAGAAAAGGAAGTCCAGGGGGTTTTCTGGAAGAACGTCATCTTCTCTGTAGCTACAGCGCCGCCGTGTGCCTCGTTCTCGCTCATCGTCGTTCGCCGCCCGGACCCCCCTCCGCTCCCCTGCCGCTCGATGAGGAGGATAAGGAGGCCCCCCCAGGCGCTCCTCTGCTCGCCCTCCCGCAATCCACACCTCCCCTGCTCCCTCTCTCTCTCTTATTTTGCCTCCACGACACCAAACCCTAGCCGAGCTCGCCGTCAAGCGCCGCCGTCGAGGGAGACCACCTGGAGCAGATCGAAGACCACCAGGAGGACCGCCTCGTCGTCCTCTCCCTCCTCGTCCAAGGAATCGTCGCGGGAAGCAATGAATCGAGCAGAGCATCGTCGTCCTCTTCCTCAGCGGCCGCCACCTTTACAGCAAGCTCGCGAGTCAACTCGTCCACCGTTCTTCACCATTATTTCATCCCTAAGAGCCCCTTCCTCTTCTCTAGCTTATGGACATCGCCATTCCTCCCAGGAACCTCGGAGTCGATGACGCCGTCCCCGCCCGAAGCTCCTGCTCACCTCCTCGCTCTGCAGTGCACGTCGAGAGGAAGACGAAGCCCGTACCCGTTCGCTCGCGTGCGTGGGCCGCAGTTGGGCCAGGATCTGCGCGGTTCGGCCCGATCTGGGTCGGATCTGGCCCGTTACCTTTTTTTTCAGTAGATCTATTTTCTGTTTGAATTTCCTGTTAAATTGCAGTGTAGCTTTAATTCAAATGTGATGGATCTGTGATAGATATTTGAGTGGTTCCAATTTTGTAGAGTTCCTATATGTTTTCTTAATCAGGTAGAATTGGTTGCTTGCTATAATATATTTTTAATGGTTGTCTAGATTAAAACTTGTAAAAAGTATCTTTTTCACTAAATATTTAATATCTAGAGTTTTATAACTCCAAATATTGCAAACTAAAATTCCCTGGAAAGCCTGAAGTGATACCTTTCCAGATCTGTTGGCCTTGCATGCAGATGAAACCTAAAACAGAAGTTTTATTCATTCTTAAAAGCACACCAGTAGCTCTTTGGTGATTTTTGTAGGTTTTTGTGTGATGAATTTTGGAGTAAATCCAATTGGATTGTCTTCTATATGTATAGAAAACATATCCCTAGCTTGGTTCGAATTTAGGAGTCACTGATTGACTGTGGTGCTAATTATAAGGTTTAGGCATTTTCTGCCTATTTTTATTAGGACTTTAATTAATTGTTGTGTTAAAACTTTATTGTTGCAAATGTGTTTCCTAGCATGTGTAGGGTGGTAATCCACTGTTGTGATGTGTTTCCTTATTTTTGCTAGCCTATTAGGAGAGCTTTTGTGAGTCATGTTTTTGTTAGGGTTTTATTCCCTATATAGCTTTTCTCCTATTAATTAGGGGCTTGTTATGCTTGTTTGCTTTGAGGTTAGATTATTCTGTGTGACTAGTATGTTGCCTTGCTTGTATTTAAGTTAAATTACCAAGATTAATTGGTGGCTTAACTTTTGTCTGGAGTATTTCCTATCTTAGGAAAGATGCTTGGTGTTTACTTTTAGCTAAACGTAATTTGGTACTCTATGCTTATGGCATGTGGATGGTGTTATACTCCTGATTAGTATAATGCCCTAGTAAATATAGATCTTAGTTTGTTGCTTGAATCATTAGTTTGATACTTGTGGTTTGTTCCTTGTTTGTATACCACTTGTGGTTTGGTTTGCTTATTGCGTGTTGTTTAATTTTCATGTTGCGACGCTAGAGATAAACGCTACCGGGGTGGTATTTGGAGAGGATTTATCAGAGAAGGATGAGAGTTATTTCTTTGATCAATGAGAAGAAGCCCCGGGAACATCATGCTAAAATCAGGCAAGCTATTCTCTGAGCTTGCATCTATATACATCTATTTTGGTTCACATGTTTTACTTATAAAGAGCATATGTGATTTATGTGGTGTTTGCCACTAAAGCTATGATTTTGAAAACCCTTTGTTTTAAAAATACAAGTATATTATTTTGACACCCTGTATGGAGATATTAGATGAAAAGTCTTTTTCAAACTATAGGATGGGAAAAATGTTGTTTACTCAAAACTCCTTTGAAAGTACTAGTGTGGATATGGAATACCGAGATGTCGGCGTTGAAGTGGAGAAATGGTGAATGGTGATGGTTATGAAAAATGCACATTGTGTCCTTGTACTTACGTCAACCAGCCGATAATCTGTGCGACCACATTTACCCCCATATGGGAACGGGGCTTAGTCATATAATTTGCTCTTATTAGTATGGGATACCTCATCGACGGAGATGACTCCGTTATGCGTGAGGGGATGGTTTGTGAACTCCCCTGACCTGGGTCCTCGCTCAAACTCTATGGAAAGATAAGGAGGAGGATTGAAGACTTCATAAATGTGGTCGCCGGGAAAAACATATGAGTCCTCACACTTAGGGTTGCCGACGGGGACCGGACTGAGTGTTGGTGGGAATTATCATATGGGTAGGATCCTATACTAGCATGAGCAAAGGACTGGCTACGGTCGGTGACTTAACTTCGCATACACCTTGTATGGCGGGACGTGGCTGACACGATGAGTTACCGGATGGGTGTGGGAAAAGCGTGCTACCTCTGCAGAGAGTAAAACTATTCGAATAGCCGAGTCCTCGGATATGGACAGTTGGGAGGCCCTACTCTGACCATGTGCAAGTTTTGAAAAGATTTGAGTTTAAGAGGGAAATGAAGTGGAGAAAGTGTTCCACTACTAGACCAACGAGTTGGTATGATGTTGTTGGAGTTAAATGGACCTATGGCGAGCCATGGTCAGAAAAAGGAGGAGTTTTGGAGAAATAAACCAAATGGTGATTTTCCGGGAAAATGTTTATAAAAGAGACTTCTTACCTATTTCAATCGAGATGTATTTTCGGGAAAAAGTTTTAAACGAGACTTCTTACAAAAACAGATTTATGGGAAAAGTTCTAAAAAGCCTTCTTTCCTTTTTCAATAAAGATATGGAGATTTCAAAACAAAGTTTTATTAAACAAAAGTATATCCTTCTCTTTTCAACAAGGATATAGAGTTTTCAAAGCAAACGAAGTTTTATTTAAACAATAAAAAGAGTAGTGCATGCTCATTCCGGGGGTAGTTTGCGAGTACATTCAAATGTACTCATATTGGTTTCGTCCCTGGCTATTGTCTTAGCCATATTTTTGAAGAGGAGCAGTTCGAAGAAGAAGGTTTCAATGACGTCAATGCGAACTAGGGCGCTTCCTAGTCAGCTGCCTGTAGGGTTGGCAAATGGCTTGGGCTCCACACTGTTTGGTGATTTCCGCTGCAGGTACCTGTTGAAGTTATGACTTCAATCAAGTAATTATATTTATTCGGTATTTATGGGTGCTCTGTGATGCCAATTCGAGTTATGTGCAACAACAGACTGATCATGGGATTGTTGCAGGAAACATAACGAGTATCTCGGATAGTTAATCCGGGGTCCTCACAATGGAGTAGAGAGGATCACCCGCCCAATATTGAAACACCAGGTCTCCTTGCCTTGGTGGTCGCACCTCAGCTGGCGGGTTATGTTCTGAACAAAGTTTTGATGGATGGAGGCAGTGCTATCAACATCTTGTACTACGAGACGTTCGTACGTATGAATCTCAAAAAGTCACATTTGCAGCCGACCAACACCATGTTTCATGGGATAGTACCGGGGACGTCACATAGCCCGGAGGGAAAAATTACACTTGATGTTATGTTTGGTGAGTCCAAGCACAAGTTTCGTATGGAGAAAATTACTTTATAGTTGTGAAGTTGGAGAGCCCATATCATGCTCTCTTCGGAAGACCGGCCTTTGCCAAATTCATGGCCAGGCCCAGTTACGTGTATCTACAGTTGAAAATCCCAAGCTCAAATGGAGTTATCACTATTCATGGAAGCCGGGATATGGTGGCTGAGTGTGACAATGGCGATGCAGCTTTGGCAGAACGAGCATGTGCAAAGGAGGAGCTGCGGTACTACACATCTCAGGTAGACCCGGTTGATAGAACCGTGTTACAGAGGACCACGGCTGAAGAGAAAGAAAAGTTCAAACCAGTCCAAGATACTAAGATGGTTGATTTCACACCCGGCGATTCTTCCAAGCAGTTCGCCGTGGGGTCCAATTTATCTAACAAATAGGAAAGCGCGCTCATCGAGTTCATCCGTGAGAACAGGCACGTTTTTGCATGGACACCTAGTGACATGCCTGGCGTACCTGCTGAACTCGCTGAGCACAAGTTACATGTTAACCCGGGTGCAAAACAGGTCAAGCAGGGTTTGCGCAGATTGAATGAGGAAAGGAGAAAGATTGTGGGAAAAGAAGTAGCCCGCCTCTTGGCCGTGGGCTTTATCATGAAGGTTTTCCATCCCAAGTGGTTGGCTAACCCGGTACTTGTGTTGAAGAAAAATATTGAATGACGAATGTGCATAGACTACACCAGTTTGAATAAGGTTTGTCCCAAAGATCCTTTTGCGTTACCTCGCATTGATCAGATTATAGATGCAGTTGCAGCCAGCGAGCTCTTGTGTTTTTTGTATGCATATTCAGGTTACAATCAGATCAAGCTCAATGAGGAGGATTGGGAAAAGACAGCTTTCATAACCCCTTTTGGGGCGTATTGTTACAAAAATATGACCTTTGGGTTGAAGAACGCAGGGGCCACTTACCAGAGGTGCATCCAGAATTATTTTGCGAAGCAGATTGGCCGCAACGTGCATGCTTATGTTGATGATGTAGTAATCAAGTCAGAGAAAGCCGGGTCACTGATTGATGACCTGAGGGAAACTTTTGCTAATCTGAGGAAGTATAAGATTGTTAGCACCCGTTTTTGGCAGATTGCCAGTTTCAGGTTCAAGGAGGATTTGGCGGCTTAAAGAAGGCAACAAAGAAGGCTAAAATGGTGATCTAGGAAGCTTTCCAAGAAAAGATGGCCGGAAGAAGGCTGCCAATAATCCGGCAACCGGAACAAGGCGGAAGCTGGATTCGGGAGTGCGAAGTTGCCTGAAGACATAGCGAGCTAAGTCAAAGGAAGTCAATGTTGTCAAGACAAGGCGGCAGAAAAGAAGTCAACATTGTCAAGACAAGACGGCATAAAGCCAACTTTGTCAAATACAAGCCGGCAAGTCAACTTTCCACCGATCAAGGCAGAAAAATAGAAGACAACTTTCAAGGTCAAGATCAAGGCGGAAAACGAGAAGACAACTTTCTAAGATCAAGGCTGGAAAATGGGAGGCAACTTTCTAAAAGAAGCCGGACAGAAATCCGGGTCTAATACGAAGCCGATCAAGATATCTCGTCTCTAAGAAAGAAGGCAAGTTTGAAGCCAATACGGAAGGGAAAAAGGCAACTTTCCAGTAGCCAGCAAGTTGGAAGCCAGTACGGAAGGCAAAAGGCAACTTTCCGAAGTAGCCAACAAGTTTGAAGCCAACGTTGCCGGCCAAAAGTTGCCTATTTTAGAGATGGATTCGACTTAGACTATGATTTGTAAGCCTTGTAGAAGTCCATTACTTGTACGGGAAGTCCAGCCGCCTCATATATATGTGAGAGGTGACGGCCGATTGAAATTAAGCAAACAATCGACAACCTATCAATACAACCTACTTTTATCTCCTCAAACCCTTGTTTATGCTTCCGTTGTTCGGCGACTTCATCTAGATTTCGCCGGGTATCGAAAACCGAGCTGAGAGCGGCCAAGTCCGGCTTAGTTCAGCCAATCGTCGCCGGCTTCCTCAGACGGGGCTTCCCGAGGGGCTGGGGCGTCTGGTCTAAAAAGCGCCTGCTTGCTGTCTTGCGTATCGCGCTGGAAGCAGGCCTCCCGCGGGGCGAGTTGCGGAGTATCTCCCCCGGCACCGCGGGTACACGAGGACGTGTTCGTGTGACGCGTTTCGAGCGCAACACACTTTTTGGCGACTCCGCTGGGGACGATTCGATCTGAAAATTGGACAGCAATGACCAATTCCAAGACCGACGCTGCCGGTATCAATACCGACAACATCATCAAGCCAACTCTCGAGAAGTTGTCGGAAGAACAACGCCAAGGTCTGGAGGCGTGGAAGAAGAAGAGAGATGAGGAGTTCGAGGCGCTGCGAGCCAAGCGGGATCAAGAAGATCAAGACCTGTACTTATCCAGCTTCAAGGTAGATCGGCAAGGTATAATCTCGCCGATCAAGGAGCCGGAATTTGTACCGCTGGATGCCAACATTGACAAACCCGCTGTAAGTAGTAGCCTTTTTTCCTCTGAACAGATAGCCGAAATTCAATTTCATGTTTCGCAAGGCACTGCCAATGTTTACGACCTTATGCTAGAACATGAAAAGGCTAAGAAAAACACGTCCCATGACCAACCATCGGACAAACAACCGATCGGTCAAAGTAGGGAAAACCAACTTGTGCCTACGCTGCCATGTCCAACTCCTGTCCAGAGTATGCCTAACTCGGCAAGCCAGCCGAGTCAGACAAGGCGGATTCTGGGTCATGAGTCAATGCCGAATCAAAATTCGGCTACTTGGGTGCAAGCTGGCCCTGCCGCCAATTCTTCTCTCGTGCCGGCTCAATCGGCCATTATGGACGATTCCTTAGCCGAATTCAGGAGAAGATTGGACCAGATAGCTTTTGACAAGCTCGGGGTGATGCCAAAACATAGAACTTACACTAAGCCTTACCCCGATTACTTTGATCTGCAACCTTATCCACCTGGTTATAGAGTCCCTGAATTTGCCAAATTTAATGGGGTGGATAGTAAGTCAACATGGGAACATATCAGTCAATATTTGGCTCAATTAGGCGAAGCTAACCATGATCACATTAAAGTTCGCCTGTTCTCATTGTCTTTAACCGGCATTGCGTTTTCTTGGTTTTCGGCTTTAGCTCCTAATTCTATACATACATGGTTTCATCTAGAGCAAAAGTTCCATGAACACTTCTTTGCCGGCGAAATAGAGTTAAAATTGTCTCACCTTACATCGGTTAGGCAGAAGCAGGATGAATCGGTATCTGATTACGTCAAGAGATTTAGAAATACCAGAAACCGATGTTATAGTTTGGCAATAACTGAAAGAGACATGGCTGACTTGGTTTTCAATGGTTTAAGGTCCTACCTGAAAGAGAGGTTAGAAGGACATGAATTCTTGTCTGTTGGCCAAGTCCAGGAGAGAGCGTTGGCTCAAGAGAGCCGGGTCAATGAGTCAAAAGACTCGCATCGGATGAGCAGGAGCCGGCTTAATATTGTTGACAACGATGCCGACTCCGGTGATGAAGCCGATGTTTATTCCGCTGAGTTTGTTTGGCCCAGCAAGGCCAAACCATACATGTGTGATGATCTAAAGCCGATTCGTAAAAATCGGGATGACGAAATAAAATGCAGCTTTGACGTAGGCAAGTGTGATAGAATATTTGATGCCTTGTTGAAGGATAAAGTGATAAGGATAAATCATGTTATACCATCGCCTGATGAATTAAGGCGGCGGGCTTATTGCAAGTATCACAATTCTTTCTCTCATGCTACTAATGATTGCAATGTCTTTCGTAAACAGATCCAATCGGCCCTCAACGACGGACGATTGAGCTTTGCCGGCATGGCAATTGATACACAGCCGTTTCCAGTAAACGTGCTAGATCTGGAGGGAAAGAAAGTTCTACTTCGGCCAGAGGCAGCCGAAGCCGCTAATAAATCAAATGTTGTTGTTGGTGAACCCAGGAAGGTGGCCAGCAGCAAGGCGGCAGGAAGACAAGTTATAGTGAGCCGGCAACCCGATGGAGGCGAAGTCATCAAGATTACCATCAACAACCCTACACTCGGGGGGCAAGTACCACGGCCAGACAAGTCGCCGCCTAGATTTATCAAGCCCAAGAGCCCAGAAGTTGGCAGATGGAAGACA
Organism: Poa pratensis; assembly: GCA_947311845.1. Taxonomy (NCBI): domain Eukaryota; kingdom Viridiplantae; phylum Streptophyta; class Magnoliopsida; order Poales; family Poaceae; genus Poa; species Poa pratensis. Next base: position 4,533,270 of record CAMZMU010000118.1, read on the forward strand.
AACCAGGTTGAATATAGACCAAGGAAGACAAAGCCAACTTTTGACATGCTGCTGAACAAGTACGTGCGCCAGGCCGGGTCGAGGTCGCACCAGTGGCAGTATGGGAAACGACCAAGGTCACCATCCACGGAGGAAAATAGCCGGCACCAGAGGCCGGCTGACGAGGTCAAACGCAGGGCAATCCGGCCATCTATGCAAAGCCGGCTTGTGTATCCCGGAGACATGTCATATTGGCGGATCAAGGCGCAAGGTGCTAAAAAGGCGGAGCCAGAAGGCGGATTAGTCTCAGACAACTTATTGGTTGTTGGAACTCATGTGCTAAAATTGAAGGACCCGATTACAGAGCCGGCAAACAGTGAGCCGATACTTGCTATCGCGCCAAAGCCAGCAACCAATGATCATGAAGCTAGCTCCAGTCAAGCCATGAAAGCTCAACCCCGGGATCCAAAATATACTCAGCCAAAGTGGTGCCCGCCAGGTATAACAAAGACACAAAAGCGGAAACTGCAAAGAGCAAGGAACCGGGAGAAGGCAGAAGAAAGAGCTGAGCAATCCAGGGACGTCAAATTCAATGCTGAGCGACCAATGTTGCCGGCGCAAAAGTGGATTCCTAGGCCAGTCCTTATGGCGGCTTCCGCACCAACTACCATGAGTCCTGCTGTCGATGGTGAAATAGAGCCGGCAGCTACGCCGGCTATCACCTATTCTTCATGGGCTGACGAAGTCGAAGCAGCAGACTTGGCGATGGCAAGTTTGGCAAAGGAGCTGGCAATCCAAGATCCGGCCACAGAGAAGCCGGCAAGTGAAGACCTCGCAATGGAAGAAAAGGCAGAAGAAGAACCAGCAATGTCAGAGTCAACAATGGATGAGTCAGGCAATTTGACAGATGAAGATCTGCTAGATTATGAAGAATCGCCGACTCGGACAGGAATGGACATCAACATGGTGTATTACTTGCCGGCCGAGTTCCGTGCTGTCAAAGAAGGCGAGGTTGCGCAAATCAACTTTGGACCAAAAAATGTTGTCTTCGAAAAACCTGACAAGCCGGTGAAACACCTCAGGCCTCTGTATGTCAGAGGACACATTGATGGCAAGCCGGTCACCAGGATGATGGTGGATGGCGGCGCTGTGGTAAACTTGATGCCATATTCTGTCTTCAAGAAGCTACAACTAGATGATGGCGACCTGATGAAGACAAACATGGTGTTAAATGGGTTCGAAGGAGGAGAAGGAGTAGAAGCCAAAGGCGTTATCAGCTTGGAGCTCACAGTAGGAAGCAAGACTTTGGCTACCGCCTTCTTTGTTGCTGAGGTGCAGGGAAACTACAATGTGCTGCTAGGACGGGATTGGCTTCATGCTAACCAGTGTGTTCCGTCTACTATGCACCAGCAACTAGTGCAATGGGTTGACGACGAAGTTGAAGTTGTCCATGCTGACGAATCGGCATGCATTGCGTTAGCCGAGTCGATTGTTGACTGGCAACATTCTAATGTCACATGCCTTTCTGGGCGTGATTTATCCGGATTCGACTTCCTAAGTGCTACCAGGGACGGATTCGTGCCAGTATCTCTAAAGCCGATTGGTAGCAATCGGCTGCCGCTCAAGTAGATGGATCAAAATGATGAGTGGCTGCAGAAGCGTCTGGACGAGTATCGGACCGAAAGGAACGATATGTATGAAGCAATTGAAGAACCAGATGACATGGATAAGTTGGGACAAGGCTTTACATCGGCTGACTTGCTGGAAGAAGTTGACATTGGGGATGGCACTGTCCCTAGACCGACATTTGTAAAGCAAAAGTTGGCGGCCGATTATAAGTCTGAATTAATCGCGCTAGTCAAAGAGTACGTGGATTGCTTTGCATGGGAATACCACGAGATGCCTGGGTTAAGCCGAGAGTTGGTCGAACATCGGTTGCCTATCAAAGCCGGCTTCAGACCATACAAGCAGCCGGCTCGCAAATTTAATCCACTGATCTATGATCGGATAAAGGCGGAAATTGGCAGGCTTTTGAAAGCCAACTTTATTCGGCCCTGTAAGTATGCCGAATGGTTATCCAACATTGTGCCGGTCGAAAAGAAAGGATCCGACAAGATTAGGGCATGTATTGATTTCAGGGATTTGAATCGAGCCACGCCAAAGGATGAGTACCCTATGCCAATAGCCGACATGCTTATCAACGAAGCCTCAGGTCACAAAGTTATCAGCTTCTTGGATGGCAACGCAGGTTACAACCAAATATTTATGGCCGAAGAAGATTCGGCTAAGACGGCGTTTCGCTGCCCAGGCTTTGTTGGCTTGTTCGAATGGACCGTGATGACTTTTGGATTGAAGAATGCCGGAGCCACCTATCAAAGAGCGATGAACCTGATATTCCATGATCTTCTGGGAGTCGTACTGGAGGTATATATTGATGACGTGGTGGTTAAGTCGGACGGCGAGTCAAATCACTTGGCCGACTTGCGGCTGGCGTTTGAAAGAATGAGGAAGTACGGGCTCAAGATGAATCCTTTGAAGTGTGCCTTTGGCGTGTCGGCTGGGAGATTCCTTGGTTTCATCATACATGAACATGGCATAGAAGTTGATCCGGCAAAGATTGAAGCCATCCAGAAGATACAGGCGCCGGGTTGCAAAAATGACATGCAGAAGTTTCTGGGCAAGGTAAACTATTTGAGAAGATTCATTGCTAACTTGTCTGGAAAAGTTGATGCATTTACACAGATCCTTCGGCTCAAGAATGATGATGAATTCACCTGGGGGGCAAAGCAGCAAGAGGCGTTTGACAAGATAAAAACTTGCCTGTCTACTCCTCCAGTTCTCAGGAAGCCGGCTCATGGTCAACCTTTCCGGCTTTATATTGCTGCTGAGGACAAAGTGATCGGAGCTGCCTTAACTCAGGAAGCCGAAGGACAAGAGTACATCATCACTTATCTGAGTAGACGTTTGCTGGATGCCGAGTCAAGGTACAGCTTTGTAGAAAGGTTGTGTTTGTCTCTTTACTTTGCCTGCACCAAATTGCGACATTATCTGCTATCCAGTGAATGCAAAGTCTTTGGTCAGACCGATGTTCTCAAACACATGATACAAAGGCCGATTCTTAGTGGGCGAATCGGCAAGTGGGCGTACGGGTTGATTGAATATGATTTGGCTTATGAACCACTAAAATCTATGAAAGGCCAAATTGTAGCTGACTTTATTGTTGAACATCGGATTGACCTGGAGGAAGAAGCCGGCTTAAATATTGTGTCGGCTGTACCGTGGAAGCTTTATTTTGACGGCTCAGTCTGCAGCAGCGGACAAGGAGTTGGCATTGTGTACATCTCACCACACGGTACTGTTTTTGAAGCCTCTTGTCGTCTTGACTATTTATGCACTAACAATGAAGCCGAATACGAAGCACTTCTATTCGGGCTAGAAATATTGGTGGACGCAGGGGTAACTCATGTCGAGGCATATGGAGATTCGTTGCTTATTGTCCAGCAAGTGGCCAAGATTTGTCAATGCAACAGCGGGTCTCTCAACATTTATCTTGATAGATGCCTGGATATGATTTCAACGTTGGATTATTTCCACATATCTCATGTTCCTAGGCAAGACAATTGGCTTGCGAATGAGTTGGCACAACAGGCATCTGGCTATCACGTCAGTCGTGGTTTATTCTTTATCAAGGAACAGCCAACAACTCATGTTGCCAACTTGGAGGAAGCCAGTCAGGAAGCCGGCTTGTTGGAGCCGGCTAAGGAGAAAGCCAAACAGGAAGCCGGCTTGTTGGAGCCGGCTAAGGAGGAGTCAAGTGACAACTTGGCGGACGACTGGAGACAACCTTATATTGACTATTTACAAGATCCAAGTCGAAAAACAGACAGAGCAGTTCGGCGCCTAGCTCTCAAGTATACATTGGTGGATGCCGCCTTATATCGCCGAACTGCCGATGGTCTTCTTCTAAAGTGCTTGAATGAAGACGAAGCTAGAGTTGCCATGGGAGAGGTACATGATGGTTTATGTGGAACACATCAGTCGGCCCACAAGATGAAGTGGATGCTCAGGCGAGCAGGTTTTTATTGGCCGACAATGATCAATGACTGCTTCAGATATTACAGGGGATGTGAAACCTGCCAGAAGTTTGGAGATATTCAGTTGGTGCCAGCTTCACCTCTTAATCCAATTATAAAACCGTGGCCTTTCCGGGGTTGGGCGCTTGACTTTGTCGGCATGATCCATCCGCCTTCATCCAAGGGGCATCGGTTCGTATTGGTGGCTACTGATTATTTCACCAAGTGGTCTGAAGCAGTACCTCTCAGAAACATGACCCACAAGGAGGTGATCCAGTTTATTACAGAACATATCATCCATCGATTCGGCATTCCGCAGACTCTTACCACAGATCAAGGTACTTCCTTCATGGCTAAGGAGGTGAAGCAATTTGCCGAATCACTTGGAATCAAGATGCTCAGTTCATCTCCCTACTATGCACAAGCCAACGGACAAGCCGAGTCAAGCAATAAAATCTTGGTCAAATTGATCAAGAAGAAGGTACAGGATCATCCAAGGAGGTGGCACGAGGTACTGTCCGAAGCATTGTGGGCGCACAGGATCTCAAGGCATGGAGCAACCAAGGCAACTCCTTTTGAGTTGGTGTATGGACAAGAAGCCGTTTTGCCAGTAGAAGTGAATCTGGCTGCCTTGAGGCTTGCTAAGCAAGATGACTTGTCGGCTGAAGACTACTGCAGCTTGATGATGGACAATGTTGATGAAGTAGCCGACAAGCGTGTTATTGCCTTGCGAGAAATTGAGAAGGAAAAGTTGCGGGTGGCAAAAACTTACAATAAGAAGGTCCGGCTAAAAGACTTTCAAATTGGCGACTTGGTCTGGAAAGTTATATTGCCAGTTGGCTCTAGAAGCCGGAAATTTGGCAAATGGTCCCCAAACTGGGAAGGGCCGCTGCGAGTCGCGAGAATAGTACCCGGCAACTCTTATCTGGTGGAGACATTGGAAGGCAGCATGTTGCCTCGAGCTATCAATGGGAAATACTTGAAGAAATTCCACCCGAGCGTGTGGCAAACTGCATGAGTTGCACGTATGGCCGATATACATATATCGCCCTTAGCATATGGCCGATGAGCTTAAGCATCGCCCTTAGACAAAAACTTCTACATTGAATATTTTCTAGTACGCAAGCTCTACTAGAAAACAGGGGGGCATGTGTTAGCACCCGTTTTTGGCAGATTGCCAGTTTCAGGTTCAAGGAGGATTTGGCGGCTTAAAGAAGGCAACAAAGAAGGCTAAAATGGTGATCTGGGAAGCTTTCCAGGAAAAGATGGCCGGAAGAAGGCTGCCAATAATCCGGCAACCGGAACAAGGCGGAAGCTGGATTCGGGAGTGCGAAGTTGCCTGAAGACATAGCGAGCTAAGTCAAAGGAAGTCAATGTTGTCAAGACAAGGCGGCAGAAAAGAAGTCAACATTGTCAAGACAAGACGGCATAAAGCCAACTTTGTCAAATACAAGCCAGCAAGTCAACTTTCCACCGATCAAGGCAGAAAAATAGAAGACAACTTTCAAGGTCAAGATCAAGGCGGAAAACGAGAAGACAACTTTCTAAGATCAAGGCTGGAAAATGGGAGGCAACTTTCTAAAAGAAGCCGGACAGAAATCCGGGTCTAATACGAAGCCGATCAAGATATCTCGTCTCTAAGAAAGAAGGCAAGTTTGAAGCCAATACGGAAGGGAAAAAGGCAACTTTCCAGTAGCCAGCAAGTTGGAAGCCAGTACGGAAGGCAAAAGGCAACTTTCCGAAGTAGCCAACAAGTTTGAAGCCAACGTTGCCAGCCAAAAGTTGCCTATTTTAGAGATGGATTCGACTTAGACTATGATTTGTAAGCCTTGTAGAAGTCCATTACTTGTACGGGAAGTCCAGCCGCCTCATATATATGTGAGAGGTGACGGCCGATTGAAATTAAGCAAACAATCGACAACCTATCAATACAACCTACTTTTATCTCCTCAAACCCTTGTTTATGCTTCCGTTGTTCGGCGACTTCATCTAGATTTCGCCGGGTATCGAAAACCGAGCTGAGAGCGGCCAAGTCCGGCTTAGTTCAGCCAATCGTCGCCGGCTTCCTCAGACGGGGCTTCCCGAGGGGCTGGGGCGTCTGGTCTAAAAAGCGCTTGCTTGCTGTCTTGCGTATCGCGCTGGAAGCAGGCCTCCCGCGGGGCGAGTTGCGGAGTATCTCCCCCGGCACCGCGGGTACACGAGGACGTGTTCGTGTGACGCGTTTCGAGCGCAACAAAGATGAAGCTCAATCCCACCAAGTGTGTGTTTGGAGTTTCAGCGGGGATGCTGCTCGGTTACATTGTGTCACGGCGTGGAATCGAGGCTAACCCGGCAAAAATCAAAGCTATACAGAGTTTGAAGAAGCCAGAGGAGCTAGCTGATATTCAGAAGCTTACGGGATGCATTGCAGCCCTAAGCCGGTTTATTTCGAAGTTAGGAGAGAAAGCAATACCACTTTACCGGCTCTTGAAAAAATCAGACAAGTTCATGTGGGACAAAGAAGCGGATGATGCTTTTGAGTTGTTGAAGCAAACATTGGCAGAGGCGCCAATCTTGGTCGCTCCTGCTCCAAAGGAACCTTTGTTGCTATATGTTACAGCAGGTCCACGTGAAGTGAGTGCCATAGTGGTAGTAGAAAGAAAAGAGGAAGGAAAAGAACACCCGGTCCAGAGGCCGGTTTACTATGTTAGTGAAGTGCTTTCAGAAACCAAGCAGAGGTATCCACATTGCCAAAAACTTGTTTTCGTCGTTTTTATGGCGACCCGGAAATTGAAGCATTACTTCTTGGAGCATCCATTTAGAGTTGTTAGTTCAATCCCGCTAGCAGAAATTATCAGAAACTCAGATGCAACGGGACGGATCGCCAAGTGGGCGATAGAGATGGGTGATTATCACATCAGTTATGAGCCACGCACCGCTATCAAGTCTCGAGCCTTGGTAGATTTTGTTAATGATTGGACAGAGTTAAGCCTGCCACAGCAAACACCCAGCACCAAAAACTGGGTCATGCATTTTGACGGGTCAAAGCAGCTCAAAGGATCAAGAGCCGGCGTGGTGCTCACATCACCAAGAGGTGAAAAGTTGAACTATGTTTTGCAAATTCACTTTGATTGCTCCAACAATGTGGCAGAGTATGAGGCCCTACTTCACCGGTTAGGTATGGCAAAGGAGATGAATATCAAGCGCATTCATTGTTTTGGAGACTCGGACCTCATTTCCCAGCAGGTGTCTGGAACTTGGGACTGGAAAGTTGCAAATATGGCGGCTTACAGAAGAGAAGTAGACAAGGTAGCCGGGTTCTTTTCTGGCTATCAGGTGGATCAGATCGATCGCAGGAAAAATGAGGCAGCAGATGCTTTGTCGAGACTCGGCTCACGTAGAGAGCCGGTTCCGCCAAATGTTTTCTTGGATGAGCTATGGAACCCATCAGTCAAAATAGAAGCAGAAGAGGATCTGGGATGCCCGGATCAAGTTTCAGATTTAGTTGCTCACGTGCATGAAAGACCAGAGTGGACTGAGCCATACATCGCTTATCTCCTGCGAGGCGAGTTACCAGTGCAAGAAGTCATAGCCCGGCAAATTGTGCGCCGGGCCAAGTCATAGGTGGTCATTGGCACAGAGTTGTTTAAGAGAAGTCCTTCAGGGGTGTTCCAACGTTGCGTTTCCCCTGAGGAGGGACAGAAGATTCTCGGAGAAATACATGAGGGAGACTGCGGTTATCACACTTCGACCCGGTCTTTGGTAGCAAAAGCTTTCAGACACGGATTTTTCTGGTTAACTGCCTTGGCAGACGCGGAATATTTGGTCCAGAGACGTGATGGATGTCAAAGATATGCCAGGCAAGCTCATGTGCCGGCTCAGGAGTTGAGAACAATACCAATCACATGGCCTTTTGCAGTATGGGGTCTTGATATGGTGGGTCCCTTTCAGATGTCTCCATGTAAGAAAACACACCTCCTAGTCGCCATAGATAAATTCACCAAGTGGGTTGAGGTTATGCCAGTTACAAATTGCAAGGCAATCACAGTGGTGAGGTTCTTGGAGCGGATCATATACCGCTTCGGTTACCCACATAGTATCATCACAGATAATGGGACAAACATGTCCCTTGGCAAGATAGAGATATTTTGTGCTGATAAGGGCATACGCTTGGATGTTGCGTCAGTTTCTCACCCACAAGCCAATGGTCAAGTAGAGAGAGCAAACCAAGAATTGCTCCGGGGTTTGAAGCCAAGACTCCGGGTTCCCTGTAAGAGAGCAGCAGGAGCTTGGGTAGACGAACTGCCATCAGTTGTGTGGGGTATCAACACCACACCCAACAGATCAACCAAGCAAACACCGTTTTCCTGGTCTATGGAGCAGAAGCTGTTTTACCAAGTGATATCATACATGACTCGCCGCGGGTAGCAGCTTACGTTGAAGTGGAGAATGAGCAAACCCGGCAAGATGCAGTTGATCTGTTAGAAGAAGAAAGGGAACGAGTCCTGGAGAGGTCAGCGATTTATCAGCAAGATTTGCGGCGCTATAACGCTCGCCGGGTCAGAACGAGAACTTTTCAAGAGGGCGACCTAGTTTTGTGATTGACACAATCACAGGCTGGGATGCACAAGCTGTCACCTCCATGGGAAGGACCTTTTATTATAAGCCGGAAATTGCACAACGGGGCATATTACTTGGTTGATGCTAGAGAGAAAAGTTACTGGGTGAACGATACTAATCACAGCACCAAAGCATTGGAGTAAAGGAACATGCCGTGGAACATAGCACAACTTCGTCCTTACTACATTTAGTTTTAGAATTGAGTCCTCAAAGATGTAACACACGATGTAAAAAGACAGCAGGTTTCAGACGCACTCTTTTCCTTACCAGGGTACCTAAGGGGACTGGAAGGTTTTAATGAGCCGGTTTGCTGATCTAATATATGAATAAAGATATATGTGTCCAAAGAATCACCATTTTATGCATTTACTTTACAGTTTTTACTTGTTTTTGTTTAATCTCATCATATTTATAACAATGAGCCGGAAACTCTTGAAAGAGGAGACCCGCCATTGTATTATCCTATTGAGAACGATGAGCCGGAAACTCTAAAGAAAAGAGACCCGTTGTCGGGGATATGGGACACGGATACCCACATGGAGGGTGATTGTGGCCCATCAAGAGGTGGCCCAATAAGCTGGCACAACTACAAGAGTAGGACTAGGAAACCTTGCTGACTTGTAATAGAATAAGAGACTAGTTTGTATCCAAGTAGGACTCTACATGTAAGCCGGCCCTTTCCACCTATATAAGGAGGGGCAAGGCGCCCCAAGAGGGCAGAACAAGGACGAGAGGCTCAACACACGACCAACACCAAGAGAGGAGCCGCCACATACAGCGACTTCCACCATGAGCATACGGAATAAGACCTAGCCACAAACAGCATGTAGGGATATTACCGGACGATGTTTCCCGGGTCCCGAAGCTGTATAAATCTTGTGTTTCGTGTACTAACCCACATCGACGATCCGCGTGTAAACAGCCTCGTTTAATCATCCTATCAGATGATACCGTCGTTTATCAATCCCACGACAGTTGGCGCCCACCGTGGGGCTAGGTGCGCGTGGATTCACAGATTCGATGGGTCTAATTCTTCATCAACAACGACGGCCGGATCAGCGACCCGGGGCTCGACATCAACCTCGCCCTCATGTGCTGATGGGCAAATCAGCCAGATCGGCACGCGGGGGCTCAACCTCGTCATCGCCCTCATGTGCACGCGTTCCACCGGGTCGAGCGATTCAAATCGCAAAAGGCAAGACCCGGCAGGAGTTCCGCCGTTAGCCGGATTGGTCGCTTCTACGATTCCCTTCCGTACACGGGAGCAGGAGTTCGGGTCAGTTTCAAGTCCAGCCTGGCGTGTGGTGAGAAAATCAAAAATCAAATCGTAGCCGGATCAAAACTCGAGGAGAGAAGGAAAGAAAAAGCAAACCAGATCAGGTCCTGTACGAGAGAAGAAAAGATGCAAGCAAACCGAGCGGCACTACTACTTACGTGGATCACCAATCCATGTACAGCCCGGTTCCCAAGGCGATGAAAAAATAAAAGAAGAAAAAAGAAGGAAAATAGTACATGGCTAGCCGGGTTACGATCAAACAGGCCGCAGGATCGATGACCCGGTCGCGGAGCGGCTTCAGGCAGCGACGATGACCCGGCAGCAGGCCGGCTCTCCAGCAATGCGAGCATGGTCAACCTCATCCTGGCCGATCTCGACGGCCGCACACTCACACTACGTCGACACACAGGAGAACAAAACAAGCTAAGTCGCTTTATATTTAAATTTTATTTTGCTTTAATTCAGTAAAATAGAATTATAGTCGAAAGGTTGTCAAAGAGGACTAGTTGCCATGATGCACAATCCAAACATAGATATCCTGCCGCCGGCGAAATAATTTGACGTTCGTTCTTTACTAAGTCAGATGCGAAACGCAATTGACCAAGTAGTGCATATGATATTATCAAGTGACTCTGATGCAAGAAGCCTTTGTCGACATTGAAGATACATATTTGCATGAAAAAAGTCCACGCGAAAGCCTACTTAGTCAAGGCGAACGATTAATCATTTGAACACAAGTTAAATCATCGTGATATTTTTAATTTTTTCTTTTTCATACATCAAGTACAGTATAATGCATACACATGTTTTGTTTCAGGTACATAGAAATACAAGATGACTCCTTGAGTGTGAGAAGTCCCAGGTCGCTGTAGGCGTGCAACCCGGCACTTGGGGGCTACACTATTTGAATTCTAAATTGACGCAAATGGTTAAGTCCCGAGATGCTGCAGGCATGCAACCCGACACTTGGGGGCTACACAACTATTAGGGTACATCGCGGCAAGATAGACACTGGCGACTCAGCATGCAGCGTATGCACCAGCGACTCGGCAAAATCAAAGCGGGCGACTCGGCACGCAGCGTATGCACCAGCGACTCGGTGGCATCGACGCCAGCAAGCCCGGCAATATTTACTTCAGCGAAACCCAGCAAGTGCCACGTCGGGTGACGTGACATCGTCAACATCAACGACTCGGCAACAACGATGCTTGCGACTCCGCAAGCTCTACATCGGCAAGTGGACAATGTTCGTCCGCAAATCAGCATCCACTACATCAAGACCCGGCACAGACTCCGTGTCCCAAGAAGACAACATATTCAACAAGTCAAGATCTTCCGCCCGACTCTTCGAGTCACCCGAAATCTTGGGGGCTAGTGTCGGGGATATAGGACACGGATACCCACATGGAGGGTGATTGTGGCCCATCAAGAGGTGGCCCAATAAGCCGGCACAACTACAAGAGTAGGACTAGGAAACCTTGCCGACTTGAAATAGAAGAAGAGACTAGTCTGCATCCAAGTAGGACCCTACATGTAAGCCGGCCCTTTCCACCTATATAAGGAGGGGCAAGGCGCCCCAAGAGGGCAGAACAAGGACGAGAGGCTCAACACACGACCAACACCAAGAGAGGAGCCGCCACATACAGCGACTTCCACCATGAGCATACGGAATAAGACCTAGCCACAAACAGCATGTAGGATATTACCGGACGATGTTTCCCGGGTCCCGAAGCTGTATAAATCTTGTCTTTCGTGTGCTAACCCACATCGACGATCCGCGTGTACACAGCCTCGTTTAATCATCCTATCAGATGATACCATCGTTTATCAATCCCACGAGACCCGCCATTGCATATTTTGGTCTTAGGGGCTGCTTGCTTCATGAAAGTACAGCTTCAAACCTACTGACCCGGCCATGATGCCACTTTGGTTATGGGGGCTGATTATCTTTAAGGTACAGCTGCAATCCTATAACCCGGCAAATTTTTAAGCCATTATTTTCTTGTCTATCTTACTTAAGCTTGATGTGACTCATGATTATATGGCCTGTTTGTTCTCCTGTAATTTCAATCAGTTATGATGCCCATGGGGACTTAACTGACACTGTTTTTACAGAGTGAGATGCAACAATGAGAATCCATGCGAAAGTCGGCTTACAGTTAAAGATAAACAAAAGGATCATCTAAACCATTGAATTTTGTAGAGCTAACACATTAGAATATTTGTTACATCTCATGCAAATTCACAAGGTATACAGGCACACCATCAAAAGAATATTTTTAATCTTACCATCTTTTCTATACAAGGTGGGGCGTGGTCCTTGCAGGTCAAACGAGTCAAACTGCATAGGATGTGGCAGTGAGACCAAAATCTGCGACATTCTACTTGACCAAGCCAGTTTCGTCGAAGGAAACTTGGCTCAAGCTGGACTAATGGGCCGGGGACAAAAATCCACGACGTAAAATATGCGAAACGTCGTGCGCAACCGGCTCATAACTGGAAAAACCAAAACGTCGAGAGCAATATCAACTTTTCAGCCCACCATGATGAACACACTCGATGTTATCGGAATGTCGCCACAAAAACGACCCGGGTCGCCGGATTTTTGGTAGTGTTTTCATGATTCCATGTGCCGAGCGCGCCAAGGATCTAGGAGGCGTGCATGAAATGTTCATGCAGCATTGTAACGATTGGTTGTCTTGAAGTCCGGGCATAATTAGTGATGAGTTTGGAGCACATCCATCGAAAGATGAACGGAAGTCACGGCAGGAAGTGATCGGCAAGTTGGCCTACCCATTAATCATAGTTGGTTGAGCTGTATCTAGTTAACCATCTATAGATGAGTGAGGATTCCGAATCACTGCTAAACTGATCTTGAGGAATATCAATTTCAGTGGGAGCACACTTAAGTTAAATAGTATCTTTTAACTTGTGCAAATTAATCATGAAAAGGACCTAATAGGAATATGCTATCATTGTAGATCAAAGCCTGTCAACATTAACCTGCTTTGTGAAATGGAAACTTTAACTGTTAATGGCAATAATTTTGTAGATTGGATCTGCACCCTTAGAAGTAGACTTAGAGATAGCAAGAAAGTTTATGTTCTAGATGCACCTGCCTTAGAATTGTCATGGAATGACAGATATGTTCGTGATGAAAAAGCAGTAAGGAAGTTTATGTAAGCTCACATGGACAGACAGCTGCACACTAACTTTGAGAAAGTAAGTGCATATGATGGGCTCACAGAACTGCAAAGTCTGTTCTAGGAGAAAGTTAGAAGTGCTTGTTTTACAATCACTAAACTTATCTTCAGTTGTAAGTTAGACATGAGCGGCTCGCTCAGTGACCACTTGGCTAGCATGATTAAGCTGAATCAAAAGTTGGAAGATCTAGGTTTTCCAATGAATGCCCAAGCACGTCGAGTAGTGTTGCTAATGTCACTTCCAGCGCCTTACAACGGGTTCATTCAAAATTCGAATTTGATTGGAAGTGATATAAGCATGGATGAGCTTGCCACAAGGTTGATCATGGTCGAAGCTAAGATCAGGAACTGCAAAAGTGTTGGTTGGACTAACAAGTCATCACAGACTAGGGAGGAAGGGGATCTCAATTTAGTGGAAGATTTGGGGACTAGACATCCCAGAGTCATTAATGTGTTAGATGTGTACTTAGTTGGTCCTCTCTGTGATTCTTGGATCTTTGACACCGGACCGGTTGCTCACATTTGCAACACGATAAATGGTTTAAAAGATGTGAGGAAGTTAAGTACAGGAGAAGTGTCCATGAGGGTTGGAAACGGAATGCAAGTGAGCATTCGTTCCATCGGTACCATGAACCTTCACTTACCTTCAGGATTCATCTTGTAATTAAGTAATTGCTACTATGTTCCGACATTGAGCAAGAACATCATTTTAGGGTCACAACTTTTATGTGACGGGTATTCTTTTAATTCTGAGAACAATGGCTGTTCGATTTATTATAAGGATGCATTCTACGGAACTGCCCCTTTAGTAGGAGGTCCGTTTGTGTTGAATCTTGGAACGGAAGAAGATGTCTTACATGTTAATGCAAAATGACTGAAAGTAGTGAAAAATGATACTTACACTTGGCACTGTTGTCTTGGGCTCATTGGGAAGGGCCGCATAAAACAACTTTATCAAGAAGGGTAGTTGCAATCATTTGATGAAGATTCATTTGATAAGTGTGAGGCATGTCTGATGGGTAAACTAGCCAAGACACCGTTTGACGGTATTGGTTGAACTGGCTACGGAATTATTAGAGATAATACACACTGATGTGTGTGGGCCTTTAAATATTCCAGCACTTGGTGGCTACCTTTATTTTGTGACATTTACTGATGATTCAAGTAGATATGGTTACATCTATTTAATGAAGGAAAAGGCAAAAACCTTTGAGAAATTCAAGGAGTCTCAAAATGAGGTAGAAAATAAGCATGGGTTAAAGATAAAGAACCTACGGTCGAACCGAGGAGGTGAATATCTTAGTTATGAATTCAGTCATCACTTGAAGGATCTTGGAATTGTTCCACAGCTTACGCCGCCTGTAACACCATAGAGGAGCGGAGTTTCAGAGAGACGCAATCGAACTCTTATGGATTCGTTACGGTCTATGATGGCACTGTCTGATTTACCACTATCTTTTTTGGGATATGCACTAGAAACAACAGCTTCAACTTTAAATAGATCATCATCCAAAGCAGTCAAGACAACTTCGTATGAGATATGGATGGGTAAACCACCCAACCTACAACACCTCAAGGTTTTGGGATGCGATGTTTATGTTAAACGATTGAAGTCCACAAAACTTGAGCCAAGGTCTGACAAGTGTGTATTCGTCGATTATCCTAGGGATACCGTTGGATACCAGTTTTATAACAAGACCGAGAGCAAGATTTTCATTGCTCGGGCGGTATATTTCTTGGGAAAGAATTTCTTTCAAAAGAAGTCAGTGGGGGACGGTAAGTCTCGAGGAGATACTTCAATCTTCCAATGAGATAGTCAGGGAAAGTGAGACAGAAGTAATTCCAAACATTGACCCAGCCACTGATACAGAAAATCAGAATCCTCCTCCAGAGGTGGATGGTACTCCAGTCAGGTCTGAAACTCAAATAAGAAAGGGAACTAGAATTCACGAACAACCTTGGTTTTTCGAGAATGAAGTCTTCTTACTTCAGAATGTCAAGCAAGAAGTTTTCATCATAGATGAAGTTCTTCTCCTCGAAGATGATGAACCTGCATGTTATAAAGAGGTAATGGATGATGTAGATTCCAACAAATGGCAAGTTGCCATGAATTCTGAAATGAAGTCCATGTACGATAATGAAGTCTGGGATTTGGTTGAACCTCCTGAGGTGGTGAGACCAATTGAATGTAAATGGATCTTCAAGAAGAAGACAGTCGCGGATGGTAATGTTACCGTCTATAAAGCACGCCTTGTCACAAAGGGTTTTCGACAAATTTAGGGTGTAGACTACAAAGAGACTTCCTCTCCCGTAGCAATGCTGAAGTGCTTAAGGATTATGCTAGCAATAGATGCCTACTATCATTATGAAATCTGGCAGATGGATGTCAAAACGGCTTTCCTTAATGGAAAATTAATTAAGGACATGTACATGGTACAGCCCGATAGTTTTGTCGATCCAAAGAATGTTAGCAAGGTGTGCAAGCTAAAGAGGTCCATTTATGGTCTCAAGCAAGCTTCACAGAGTTGGAATATTCGATTTGATGAGGTAGTCAAAAGTTTTGGCTTTACTCAAAATTTTGAAGAGACTTGTATATACAAGAAAGAAAGTGGGAGCTCATTAGCGTTTCTTATTCTCTATGTTGATGATATTTTATTGTTGGGAAATGACAAAGAATTTCTTGGGGATGTTAAGGCTTCATTGGAAAAGAGTTTTGCGATGAAGGACTTACGGGAGGCTGGGTACATATTAGGCATCAAGATCTATCGTGATAGAGACAGACGCCTAGTAGGTCTCAGCCATAGTACATACATAGAAAAGGTGTTGAAGACATTCAGCATGGTAACCTCCAAGAAAGGCATATTACCAATATCGCCTGGAGTTGTCTTGAGCAAGAGGCACTGTCCCACGACAGTTGCTGAGCGGAAAGAGATGGTGGATGTACCTTATGCTTCGGCAATAGGTTCAATCATGTATGGTATGACTTGTACAAGACCAGATGTGTCTTATGCCCTAAGTGTTACCAGCAGATATATCAATCTGATTTTGGTAAAGTTCATTGGACATCAGTTAAAAACATTCTGAAATACCTCACGAGAACTAAGGACATGATCCTAGTCTATGGAGGAGATGAGGAGCTAAGAGTAAGGGGTTACACTAACTCAGGATTTCAGTATGATCCGGACGATTCCAAAGCACAATCAGGTTACGTGTTCATTCTTAATGGCGGTGGAATTAGCCGGAAGCTCCAAGCAAGGCACAATGGTAGACTCTACAATGGAGGCGGAATATGTCATGGCATCGGAAGCAGTCAAGGACAGTTTATGGATAAAGAAGTTCATCACTGAACTAGGATTGGTTCCTTCGGTAGCAGATCCAATCGAGCTCTACTGTGACAGTAGTAGTGCGGTGGCTCTGGCGAAGGATCCGAGGTCTCACAACAAAGCCAAGCACATAGAACGCAAGGATCACCTCATCAGAGATCATATAGCAAAAGGGTGCACTGTCATACGTAGAGTTCATACTGATGACAATGTTGCTGATCCTATGACCAAAACGCTTGCACGCTTAAAGTTTGAGCCTCACTGATTGAACATCGGATTAAAAGAGGATTTGATCTAATAAGAGTTATTTTATTTAGTGCAAGTGGGAGACTGTTGGATGTATGCCCGAGAGACAATAAATATACATCTGTTTCATGATTAATGTGTTATCTTTTTATGCTATAACTTCTATGGTCTATAAATATGTGATTTATAGGGAAGCACATATGCACGTGTAGAAACATAATCAAACCCTTTACCCTTTGTCATGTCTCTGACAAACTCGTTAATACTGGATAACCTTCCTTTCTGGTAATGGACACGGGTATGTGTCATTATTAATGAGAGCATATTGTTGTCTCAACAATATGACTGGGAAGACCCAAAATAAGATATACTACGAGATCAGGTTTTGGTGTATATGGTATAGTCTTAGATTGTTCTATTTGTTTATTCCTTAAACCATGAGAATTTATGGTTGTGTATATTAGAGATATTGGTTTGGCACAGTCAAACGTCACGGCCGTCACTGGGTGGCCATAACGGATGTCGCTGGGTAATCTTGAAGATATGCATTTAATCATAGTAGTTCAAGAATGGGAATTGGTCATGTAGATAATATAGAGATACATCCTGGATCCATTCTAGTGGGAAGGTATCCATAGATAAGTCTGCGCAGACAAAGGGTCATGGTATTGTTATATCATGGGGATACTGGAACATGGGTAAAGAGTAATGTCATCTCACCGGTATCAAGGATAAAGTGACATAGTGAATGAAAGGACTCATTCATGGTGATGTCATATATCTCGCCTCGGGTGAAATATGAGTATCGCGAATTATGGGAATATACTTGATAGTCAACAGGTTCAACAGAGTGTCTTCGTTAACGATAGCAATCATTCAGGTCGTCCATGGATCTGACCCTGACCAGTGATTGGATAGGCAAGTCCAATTATCGCTACCCGTTATCGAACCTGTAGGGGTCACACACTTAAGTCGTCATAGTCTGTTGTGTACGTAGGAGGATCGGAGTAGAGGAAGAGTATCATTTGGTATGTTCTGACATGATAGAATTATGTTCAGAAATTTGATCAAGGAATATTGAGGTGGTATCGGATTTATATAGAAGGAAATAATTATCCAGTGTATTTTGTCGGCGGACAATGGGTGTCCCGGATCATATAAATATGTTTATATGATAAGTAATTAATTAGACAAAATATTAATTGATTAAATATTAATTTATTTAACTAATAAATAAAAGGGAAAAATATTTAAATGCAAAGGCTAATAAAAGTAGGCTGCCACATGGGCCCTAGGGGCCCACATGGCAGCCGCACCACCACCAAGTGGTGGTGGGCCGAATCCGCATGCGGGGGGACTTGCCCCCTTGACCGAAACCTAGTGGGCCTTGCGGCCCATGGGGAGAGGCGTCCAGGGCGGAGGCAGCCAAGGGCCGGCCGGCCTTGGTGGGCCCCACCACCTAAATCGGTGCGGTGGGCAGGGCCCACCCGGGCGTTGCAAGGAAAGGGCGGAGTGAGTTGGGGTTGGAATCCAACTCCCCCCCATGGCCGGCGGGTTGAGGGATGGGTTCTACCCCTTCCCCAAGGTCCTCTATCCTTTGGGCCACATATATAACCCCCCCCCCCAATCCATCTCTATTTGGACACACAATTTAGAGACGGATTTAGAGGCTCTCCCACGTCTGGAGGTTCTCTGATCTAGATCTAATCTGTCTCTCCCTATCCCATGTGTTGGGGTTCTCTCCACCTCACGTACACCAGTCACTCTTAACTCTTGCATGGCGAAGCGCTGGTGGACTCTGATAGATTTACGTGTGCGAGCTCTCAGAGGGGTGAAGCTTCTAAACATTTGACCCTCGCTCTGCTGGATCCAGAAGGTTGTACGAGGGATTGTTAACATTCTCACCGCCAGGCTTGGCCATGGGAATCTTCATCAGGCTTCATCGACATCGTAATCGACACCTCTTCTGCGTCTTCGTGTCGGTAACAGTACAGTACTAACCCTGCTTGTATCTTCATAGTTGTTCCTGGCTGTTGCGTAGGTCAGAAATTTTTAAATTCTTCTACGTAACCCAATAGCTCGAGTGTAGGAAAATCAAGGACTTGGTCCACGATCTCCGGCCGCCATGCGAGACGGTGACAGCCCATCGACGTGAAGGTGCACGCGGTAGAACAAGCTCGCATTAAAAGTGTGGGGAACGGTGCGCCACGGCCTGAAGTGGATGTCCAACCCGAAGAGCATGCAACTGGCACGCTTCATGCGCATGACACTATCGCACAGCTCGGCAGACACAAACTTGATAATGTACGGCTCGGAGAAGTGCAAGCTGACCAGCAAATCTGACAAACAGAGGTTGAAGTTGGGGTGGAAAGCATCGTAGATGTCGGAGCGGTCCGTGCCGAGCAGGGGAGAAGAAAGCCCCCAGAATAGGGCGGTTTACACTTGGGGCTGGACCAGAAACGCTCTGATAATCGCTGTGTGACTTGGCACTTGACAGATGTGGGGGCGGACCCGCTACTGCCTTCGTTATTTGTGTGATCCGGCACATGAGCTATGCGGGGGCGGACCCGCTAATGCCTTCGTAAATGTGTGATTAGGCACTTGAGCGATGCAGGGGTAGACCCGCTACTGCCTTCGTTAGTGTGTGATTAGGCACCTGAGCGATGCAGTGGCAGACCCGCTACTGCTTTCGTTTCGTTCGGCGCTACCAGCGATTTATATTCGGGGCCAACCCGGACACGCTTGCGGCCTTGGTGGCGCGACTCGCCACCCCAGGTGCGGGGCGACTCCGCTCTTGCCGGAGCCTTATGGGTTGTATCTCTAGAGGTGGTACTTGCGAAGATACTCGATGTTCCACGAGTTCTTCACCAGCTTCGCCTTCTCCGTCTCTAGGCGGACAACGCCTGGCCTGAGGACTTGTACAGTAGTACTACCCGGTAAGGGCCTTCCCATGGAGTGGAGAACTTGTTCATCCTAGCCTTTTTTTGCTTCCTGCGAAGGACCTAGTCTTCTTCCACCAGCTCCCGTGGCCAAACCCTTCGGTTGTGGTAGCGGCGGAGCCCTTGCTGGTAGTGGAACGTTGGATGTGTGACCTTTTGCATTCGGTAGAAGGTAAAGACGTCTTACCCCGAGATGGTCACCAAGTCCAAATGGGAGGAATGGATAACTCTAGTATCCCATAGATCTAATCTAGTTGACTAATTCTACCAGTAATACTACGCTGAAAGGTTGTCTCTCTTAGCCGGCGCCGGATCTCGAATGGTGGTACGCTGAAAGGAAGTCATCACCGAGTGTCCGCACTTCACCGAGTGCTTTGGGATCAACGTGGCTCGGCGAAGGTCGTGTCAAATTGTCACGTTCGATCTCCCTTCGCCGAGTCCGACACTCGGCAAACACTGCACGCTCGGTAAAGGGAATTCCCAGGTGACCATTTGGCATCATTTCGCCGAGTGTTGCGCTCGGCAAACCGGAAACTCTAGGCGAAATGTGTTCCCAGGTGACCAAATGGCACCTGTATCGCATCTTCGCCGAGTTCCTTGCTTGGCAAAGGTATGTTCGCCGAGTGCTTTACTCGGCAAAGATACTGCATAGTTCCAGATTTTCCTGCTTTTTAGGAATCCCTGCATTTGCAAAAAAAGTATGCATATATATGTCAATTATATCACTCGAATTCTCCCAGCACACCTAGAACATTGAAATGAGACACATATAACAAAATATAGCACACATGGTCCAAAAGTTGACAAAATAGAGTCCACAAGTTCATAAGCACACAACACAAGGTCAAACAAGTCCAAAAAACATGGCACTAGTTCACAGCCAGCAGGAAATGCCACAATTTAGAGGCAGCACAAGTCCACAAGTCACTCGTGGTCCTTGGAGCCCGGCTTCTCCTTCCCCCCCCGCCATGTCTCAATCACCTGTCATCACAAAGAATGTGTTGATTAGTACAAGTAAAAACACAATTGTAATGAATAGGCTTAAAGAAAACTCATAAGAAGAAATTGCCAAAACTCATAAGAATACGACAAAAACAACAAGCTTCAGAAGTGGCATACAAATGGTTCATACAAAATATTACATCAAAAATGGTTCATACAAAATATTACATCACAAATGGTTCATACAGGACAGAAATTCTAAATCGACGAGTACAAAGCTTCAGAAGCCAGTGTCTACATTGTTTGGACCAAATTGTTAGAAAAAGAGCGCGTGTCCAAGGAGCACGCTTCGCGTCGCATGCGCATCCAACACGTGGAGCTCCGTGAGGCATCCCTGCTCTCCCGCGTGATCCCGCGTGAGTCCTCATATGGCCACCACGTGGCGGTCAGGCTTGGTGGTTTCTGTTCTTTTTTTGTGAATAAAAAATGTAATATCTTTTAAACCGAGTGTCCAAATCATGATCCGTTTTCAGGGATGGATTAGTCGCGTCGAGATCTTCAAAACTAGATCTCATATTAATATGTTTCGACTAACATTTTTTGTGCACTGCCTGGAGTGTGTAGTTTGCACTGCCTTTTTTGTTTTCTGGAGTGCAGTGCAATATCTTCTGTTTTAGATGGGGCAGTGCACTGCCTATTTTCATCGTGCGCTGTCTCGGATGGGGCAGTGCACTGCCTTCTCTTTGCGGTGCACTGCCTCGGATGGGGCAGTGCACCGCGATCGGATGGGGCAGTGCACTGCCTATTTTTCGCAGTGCACTGCCTCAAATTTGCGGTGCACTGCCTTCTCTTTGCGGTGCACTGCCTATTTTCGTAGTGCACTGCCTCAGATGGGACAGTGCACTGCCTTCTCTTTGCAGTGCACTGCCTCGGATGGGGCAGTGCATTGCCTATTTTCGCGGTGCATTGTCTTGTTTTTGTGGTGCACTGTCTCGGATGGGGCAGCGCACTGGCTATTTTTCGCGGTGCACTGCCTCAGTGCACTGCCTTCTCTTTGTGGTGCACTGCCTCGGTTGGGGCAGTGCACAGTTTTTTTTTACAGTGCACTGCCTTCTCTTTTGCGCTGCACTGACCCGAATGGGCAGTGCACTGCCTTCTTTTTTATGTACGGACGCGCTATTAAAATACTTCTACAAAATACTATTGAAAATGTTTTTTAACATGAAGATTCATCAGCTAGCTAGCTTGCTCGTGACTGATCGATCAGTTCAGGTAGCTAGCTGGCTCACGACGGATCGATCAGTTAGCTACCTCCAGATCGATTAAGCTAGCTAGCTGGCTGGTTCGCTCGCTCGTTTGCGCGCGGGACGCTACTGCAGCGCCGCGCGTC
Organism: Poa pratensis; assembly: GCA_947311845.1. Lineage (NCBI taxonomy): Eukaryota > Viridiplantae > Streptophyta > Magnoliopsida > Poales > Poaceae > Poa > Poa pratensis. Next base: position 4,555,240 of record CAMZMU010000118.1, read on the forward strand.
GGGCTGCCGTGCGGCCGAAAAAGCGTGCGTTGGATCCTGCCATGGAGCGCGCGCGTTTCCTATACGCTCCCTTGTTTGGATCAAAACTTGGACCAGGATCATAATCATCACTATCGCGAGTGTACCACCAATCTGGAACGTAGTCTAGAGGTGGACCGGATTATTTACCAGCGGTATTCAAGCTCTTATTTTTGCAACATTAGCCGCAGCCTATATAGGTGAATCCTTGGAGGGTCATCATTGAATTGACTAGTTTTTAAAATAGTCTTTTTTTTCAGCTTAACTCAATTCATGCAGGGTTCCAGATAATCCGCTTGGTTGCAAAAAAATAGTTAGAAATGCATATGAATATACAACTTAGAGTTGTAGGAAACAGAATAGACTATATTATGGAATTGTCAAAGTATATATGCAGTAAGGAGGGTGGAGTCGGCTCCTCTACATCGGGTAGGTGCATCCGTTCAAGAAGCTCCACGTCTCTCCGATTGACAACCAGCTCACCGTCCTCTTGCCCATGGTCAACTCTAATGACACCGTCCTCTTCTTCCATTTCATCTACAGTAGGCAAGTTGATGTTCAATTGGCCTGACAACCCATCTTCCTGATAAAACTCTCCCTCGTAGGTGTTCGGGTTTAGGCGGTGGTGGTAGTCGTCATCGTTAGGGGTAGGTACTTTATTACGTGGCGGTACCGAGATCACTACATCCCAGCCTATTAGACGTTTCACAGTTTTGCATGGGTACGGGAGATAAAAAACTTGGATGGCTTGGTGTGCTAGGATATAGACATCATCTCCCACGTAGACGGATTCTCGCTCAATTTCGACCAACCCAATTTCAGGTCTTCGTCGCACTCTTCTTGGATTGAACCAATGGCATTTGAAGACAACAGGGTTCTTCTTTTTGCCGAATTCACAATCCAGTTCAATTATTTCCTGACTATTCCATAGTAATCAAGGCCATCCTTCACTTGGCATAAGCCCCGGAATTTCTTGTCTTCGGGTTTGGCCGAGTTTTTTCGTAATGATCGGTATGGAAGCGGAACCCATTCACGTCATAAGAATTATAGGTCTTGACGGCATAGGTGCATGAGGTAAGTTTCTTCAACTCGGGCCTCATTTGGGTCAGATATTCCCTACAAGTGCAATAGGAACAAGTATGATATGTTAGTGTAGACGAAACGTCTTGCACAAACATGGAATGAAACAAGGGGATATTCCCTACTTTAGCTTTGAACCATGGAATGAAACCGCCGCCTCCTTCACCCCCCTTTTTAAAAAGAACCAACTTGTCATTGTCGGTACATGGTCTTCGATGTTTCCAGGTTTCTGTCTCAAATAACCTATGAATGGCAACGATCAAGAAACAGAGTTAGTCCACAAACTAGGAAATGGAAGTGTGCTGAACAATACACTATACACTGAGCACTTAATGTAGGGTTGTACTTCCGTCGTGTTCTTCAAGACATAAGATGTAATGTTCATCCACTCATCATATGATAATTTCCTCTTCTTGTGGCCACTTGATTTGCCACCGGACCCGATGAAAATGCTAAGTTCAGGTAGATCTTCCGGGTTGGCCATATTGAGACGAGGCACTGGATTATGAACAGTGGTAAGATTGTCACTATAGAACTAGTGGTGAAGTTTGACACCTCCTCGTTCAGTGTTGCCTCAGCTATGGATGCTTCGATGCGGCATTTGTTTGTGCTTTTCTTTTGAAGGTCCTTCTGCTCTCTCTCAGTTGCAAACATCCAACGGTCTGCACAGGCCCCCCCAATCTTGCCTCGGTCGCGAGATGCACCAACAAATGTTGCATGGGATTGAACATGCCTGGTGGAAAGATAGCCTCTAGCTCGCAAATCAACTCGGGTGTCTGTTCCTCCAACTCTTTAATCACCTTGATATCTAATTCTTTAGCACAAAGCCGGCGGAAGAAATAGCTCAACTTTGCCAAGACTAGCCAAATGTCCTCATCGATATAGCCTCGAAACATGACTGGCATTATCCGCTCGATCCATACGTGATAGTCATGACTCTTGAGCCCACCTATCCGCAACCCAACCAAATTCACTCCCCTCATTATGTTAGCTGCGTAGCCATCAGGGAAGAATAGGTGATCCAGGACCCACTGGAGAATTTTTTCCTTTGGGCCCTTGTTGGGGTGAAACGGGCCTTTGGTTTGGACCATCCTTTTTTGACTGTGCCGGGAGGGTCCATTTCATGTTTGGCCTATCACATAGCTCCTGCTGATCGACTCTAGCCTTGACATTATCCTTCGACTTCTCGAGGTCCATTAGTGTGGACCAAAGGGCCTCGGCGATATTCTTTTCAGTGTGCATTACATCAATGTTATGAGGAAGAAGGAGATCCTTAAAGTAAGGGAGCTTCCAGAAGCATGGAATGTGTGTCCACTGGTGTGTGTCTCCATAACCCACAAAGCCATTCCCATCTGCATTGGGCACAAGAGCTTCTAGCTGAGCCTTAATGGCGGCACCATCCATGGTAGGTATTGGTACATGAGCATCAACAACTACATCTTTCAAGAACTTCTTTGCGTCTCTCTTGAATCTATGACCAGGTTTAAGGAACTGGCGATGCTTATCAAAACAAGAATACTTGCCGCCCTTCGTCAGCCAAACGAAAGTCATAGCCTGCATGCACACTGGGCAAGGCCACTTCCCGTGCGTACACCATCCGCAGAATATCGCGTGTGCCGGCAAGTCATGCAGGGACGTGTGGTACCAGACGTACATAGTGAAGTGCTCTTTGTTACGGCGTCGTACGTCCGTACCCCTTGTTGCCAGGCAAGCAACAAATCATCCACCAACGGCTCCATGTACACACTCATATTCTTCCCCGGATATTCAGGCCCTGGAATTATCAGCGACAAGAACATGTTTTGTCGTTGCATGCAGACGCCAGGGGGAAGATTCAACGGAATGACAAACATCGGCCAACAACTATATGTGCAAGCAGACATACCATATGGGTTGAACCCATCTGTTGATAAGGCAACTGCTACACTCCTGTTTGTGCCGGCTTTTCGGGATACTTCTCAATGAATTTCTGCCATGCAACACCATCAGACGGATGTACCATCTTCTCAGGACGATACCTCTTCCCATCTATCGGCCATCTCATTTGTTGGGCAGATTCGTTGGTCATAAAAAGCCGTTGGATCCTCGGTAGGAATGGAAGATACCGAAGGACCTTTTTGGCTACTGTGAGCTGCGTCTTCTGACCATCACCGTTGTCGACCTCCATAACCTAGAGGACTTGCACTTGAGACAGTATTTTTCACCGATGTGTTCTTTTCTAAATAACATAGCCCTTTGGACAAACATCTATCGGCGTATATTCCATCTTAAGTGAACTGAGGATTTTCTTCGACTCGTACATGTTCTTTGGCAGAATATGTGACTCCGGTAGAAGAGAGGCAATAACATGCAGGAATGCATCAAAGCAATTAATGCTTACGTGATACTGGGACTTGACAGCCATTAGGCGACTTATGGAATCAAGTTGAGAAACCTTTGTATGGGCGTGGAGGGTTTTCTGCGAGGCAAACAAAGTATCATAGAACTCCTTTGTGCTCTTGTCCACCTCCCCATCTGTATCTTCGGTTGGAATTTCAGGTGCACGTGCATTAGCGAATTGATCTAGCATTCTATCAGCCCCAGTATCAAAAGCTGTTGATGCCTCCTCGGTGCGCTGTCGCGCGACCTTCTTCCCTCGAGATGCACGCTCGCCATGCAAAGTCCAACGATGGTAGTCTGGCATAAACCCAGACTTGGCAAGGTGAAAACCCATGTCGTCCTTTGTTTGGCGACGCTGGTTTTTGCAACATTTGCACGGGCACCAAGTTAACCCAGGGTTTTTAGCAAATGCAAACTCTAGAAACTCTAAGGTCTTAGTCAGCCATTCATCGTTCATCTGACTCGCACCGGCACGGCCACTGTACATCCAATCACGATCCTCCATGTCTAAACTGATTAATGCAGACATATATTTAACAAAAAGATTCATGCATCATTAATTTAATTATTCACATAACTATAGATTTTACGCGTTGAATGCACTCACCTATATCTACTATTGTGTAAGAGGAATTTCAGTAACTTTCAGTTATGCAACGGATTTGGTGAGATCTCCTTGTTCAATTAGTGCAACGCCACCTCTGGTTGCTGGACAATTCCCTGAAGCCCGTGAACATGATCCGCAGTTTGAAAAAATGATTGATGAGATGGCAGCCCGTGTTTGGAATTACCCCCAATGTCTCACCAACAAACATGGTCCGGCAGACTGTAAGGGCAAATTTCGTTGCTGGGCTTGTGGGCAGAAGGGCCACTTTCGCAGAGATTGTCCAGGAGTAAAAGGGATTTCCCAATGGTCAGTCAAGAGATCGAACCAAACTGTCATGCCAACTACCATTTTTGAGAATAATAACCAGCAGCAGGATACTACACAGCCGGCGCCAGAGGAGCACCAGCCAGATGGGATTGTTGGGCAAGACCCTGGTCAGATTATGCAGGAGCATGCAGGAGAAAATCAAGCACAAGATGGTGATGTTGTGCCTGATGAGTAGATACAGAATAGTGATGTTGTCCATGCAAGGGAAGACCAAGCACAGAATGGCGATGGCCAGAATGTTGTGCCTGATGTGCAGATACAGAATGGTGATGTTGTCCATGCAGGAGAAGATCCAGCACAGGATGGCGATGGACAATATATGCAGGAACATGCAGACGGGCAGATGCGGACTGCTGATGTTACTCTGAACGCCGCCCATATGATACATGAGAACCATGGTGGTGCGGTGCATGCTACTGAAATTGGGACTTCTCAATTGATAGCCAATGGGGATGCTGTGGAAGAGGACACTGCCGCAGTTTTTGAGACAGCCAAGAGAAGCTGGGCAGAAGCTTTTGAGGATACTTTCGAAGGGTTCTCTGCTACACAATCAACTGTACCCGTTGAGCCTAGAAGAATTGCAGCAAAGAGACAGTCACCTAAGAGGACAGAGCTGGTTTCTGACATGACAGCCCTTTTGCCAGTAATTCCCTCTGTTAGTGTGTCTGTTGAGACAACAATTCCTCATGCGGCTGATCCGTCTGAGCCCCCTGTGCATGATGGACCTCTCGTTGTGGATCCAGTGATGATGATCGAATTTCATGCTGCTCCTGTTGCACCTGCGCAGCCTGCGGTGAGAAGAGCTAGGGCCAAAAGGAGTACGCCAGTGGTGGATGTCCCCTCTGAATTTTGCCGCAAGACACGTAGCCAGACAAAGAACAATGGGTTCAAAGCTCCCATGACTCCAGGAGCAGCTCCTAATCCAAGAAAGAAAGCCAAGAAGGCTGCCACTAGATCAAAGAAGCCTGGGAGTGCAGATGATACAGCGGGGGCTGACACACAGAAAACCCAGGTTACTCCATACATTACAGTGCCGATGCTGCAGAAAATTGGTGATATGCTGGAGATCCCACCTGAAGAAATGACCAGCCAGAAGCTTACAGCTGATGGAGATGCCACCTCTTCCACGATTGTTCCCAATGATAAGTGAAGGCAGTGGACAGCTACGGGGTGGATGTGCCCCCTCTTGCATCCAGTATCCTATTAGTGTTCAGTCAGCCATGTCTGTCGTGTCAGTACTATCGGTGTGTCGCTTATTTTCAGCGCATGAAACCCTTATTTGGCATGTAATTTGGTGTGAACTTCTTGTGTCTCCCTCTACCTGGCTGTGTCAGTTAGCTTTTTTGTGTCTGCTGCAATGGTTTTTATGGATTATACAATCAGAAATTTGATTTGGAAGGTGCTGTGTTGGAATATCAGGGGCATGAATGATGAGAATAAGCAATTGGCCTTGTATGATAAAATAGTAGAGAGTGGTTGTGCAGTGGCTTGTGTGCAGGAAACAAAAAAGGAGGATTTTGATAGACAGTTTATTAAGAAATGTTGTCCTAAGCAATTTGATAGCTTTGCTTTATCGCCCTCTATGGGGGTATCGGGAGGAATTCTTGTAGTCTGGAAATCAAATATTTTCACGGGTTTACTAGTTGAGTCGAAGCGGTTTGGCCTAATCATTTCCTTCCAATCAGCTCATACTAACCATAAGTGGACTCTTGTTGTCGTCTATGCTCCCTGCCATGGTGAGGAACGAGATCAGTTTGTGCAGTGGCTGCGTGATATAGTGGTACCAGATGATGAGCTATGGTTATTTGTTGGTGACTTCAACTTTATTAGGTCACCAGACAACAGAAATTTGCCGGGTGGAAATGTTGGGGATATGTTCCTGTTCAATGAGATTATTGCTCACTTGGGGCTGCTGGAATTGCCTTTAAAGGGTCGTTCATACACATGGTCAAACATGCAGAGTGAACCGCTACTGCAACAGCTCGATTGGTTCTTCACAAGTTCTAGTTGGATTACTTCGTACCCCAACACAGTTGTCACGGCTATGGCCAAACCTACATCAGACCATGTCCCCTGTGTGGTCAGTATCGATACAGTGATTCCAAAGGCTCATTTATTCAGGTTTGAAAATTTCTGGGTGCATCAACCGGGCTTTTTCGATTGTGTTAAATCTGTCTGGGCAAGACCGACGAGGGCAGTCTCTTCTGCTGCAGTGTTAGTGGAAAAATTAAAAGCTCTTAGACAGGAGTTAAAGATTTGGAAGACCAGTTTGTCTAAACTGAAACTTCTCATCTCCAAATGCAATATGGTAATTTTATTTTTCGATAATCTGGAAGAGGAAAGGAGGCTGTCTGTGCCTGAAGCAAATTTCAGGAGAGCTGTAAAATTGCACTATGAGAAGCTTTTGAAAGCTCAGTTCCAGTATTGGAAAAAGAGGTGCTCCATTAGATGGATAAAATTGGGGGAGGAGAACACAAAGTTTTTCCATGCCATGGCTACCGAAAGATATAGAAAAAATTCGATCTCTAGCTTGCAGCTGCCAGATGGGCACATTGTTTCAGATCATGAACAGATGGCTGGGGTTGCTTGGTCCTGTTACAAGCAAAGGATGGGTACAACTTGTGATATTGATATGCGTTTTGACTTACAGCAGCTGGTGGTTCCTGTGGAAGGTCTGGATGATTTAGTGCGGCCTTTTTCAGAGGAAAAAATGGATGGAGTTGTCAAGAAGATGCCGGTGGATAAGGCACCTGGCCCGGATGGCTTTAATGGAATGTTCATGAAAAAATGCTGGGATATTATTAAGCATGATTTTTACAAGCTAGCTAATGACTTCCACAAACAGGAGATTTCTTTGGAGAACATAAATTCTTCCTTCATTACTTTGGTGCCAAAGAAGCCTTCCCCTGAGCAGATTAATGATTATAGACCAATATCTTTAACTAATGTTGGCCTTAAATTTATTACAAAATTGGTGGCTGATCGTTTGCAGCTGAGGATTCTGGAGTGCATACATAAGAATCAGTATGGGTTCATTAAAGGAAAATCAATTCATGACTGTATAGCATGGTCCTTTGAGTATTTGCACCAATGTAAAGCTTCCAAAAAGCCAATTGTAGTCCTTAAGTTGGACTTCGAGAAGGCGTTTGACACCATTGAACACGAAGCCCTGTACTTGGTCCTGAGGCATATGGGTTTCTCTGAGATCTTCATTAAATGGGTGAAAAGTATTTTGGAGACAGGAACATCTTCGGTATTGGTTAATGGTGTGCCGGGTAGAAATTTCAAATGTCGGCGAGGAGTCAGACAGGGTGACCCTTTGTCACCCCTGCTTTTTGTTCTTGGATCTGAATTGTTACAGTACATAATCAATGATTTGCATCAAAGGGGTCTCATAAACTTACCAATCAATGTCAGGGATACTGATTTCCCAGTGGTTCAGTACGCAGATGATACCATCTTGGTTATGGAGGCAGATGGGGCACAGCTGAGTGTGCTAAAAAAGGCATTACAAGATTTTACTGCTTCTACTGGCTTGGCAGTAAACTTTCATAAATCGTGCATGTTACCGATCAATATTTCAGAGGAAACAGTGAAGCAACTAGCTGCAGATTTTGGATGTGTTGTTGGAACCTTTCCATTCACATACCTCGGGTTGCCCATGGGCACAACACGTCCAAGAATGATTGACTTGATGCCATTAGTGGACAGGACAGAGAGAAAACTTACAGCCAGTTCTACCTTCCTTGCTTATGGTGGGCGTTTACAGTTGCTCACTTCATGCCTCTCTTCTATGTCGATCTACTTTCTTTGCTCCCTGGACATTTCTCCTGGCATCATAAATCAGCTTAACAGGATAATGAGGCAGTGTCTTTGGAGAAAAAATGAAAGCCAAACTAGGAGTCAGTCACTTGCGGCCTGGGATATGATATGCAAACCGAAGAAAAGTGGTGGACTAGGTATTCTCGATTTAAAGAAACTGAATGAGGGTCTGCTTTTAAAGCATCTGCATAAGTTCTTCAATAAGGATGATGCACCATGGGTCAACTTGGTCTGGCAGTATTACCCAGAAGGTATACCGCATGCTGCTCCTCTATGTGGCTCGTTTTGGTGGCGGGATATTATGAAGCTGGTGCAAAAATACACAAGTATATGTACTGTTAAACTGCACGCCGGGGATACAGCTTCGTTTTGGTCTGATGCATGGAATGGCCGAGCTTTGTCGAGGAGTTCCCTAGGTTGTTCTCTTTTGCTCTGGAAGCAAATATTTCTGTCAAGGAGGTGGTCAGTTCAGATGATATAACCCAGCTTTTTCACTTGCCATTATCTCAACAAGCCTATGCAGAGCTGGGGATGGTGCAGCAAATTGTTTCACGAGTAAGTTTGAATGAGGAGGGTAAGGATCAGTGGACCACGGTGTGGAAAGATGGGGTTTTCTCCTCTAGCCTGTATTATCGACATTGCTTCAAGGATGTTGTGGCCAGCAAGATATATGGATATATTTGGAAGAGTAGAGTCATACTAAGAATAAAAGTCTTTGCTTGGCTCCTTGTCAGTGATCGTTTGAACACTAAAGATATGCTGCGAAGAAGACACTGGAATGTCACTGAAGATTACAATTGTGTGCTGTGTACACTAGGAGCGACTGAGGATTGGATGCACCTCTTTTTTACTGCAACTTCAGTATAAGAATATGGAATTTCCTGCAAATTCATTGGGTGCCTGGAGATACGTTTGAGCAGGTTTTTACTCTGACCAAGAGGAATTTTGGACAACCTTTTTTCACTGAGGTTGTCGTTCTGGCTGCTTGGCACATATGGAAACAGAGGAATGATGCTATATTTAAGCATGTCATGCCAACATTTCGGTCATGGAGGAGCAATTTTGTTCATGAGGTCACCCTACATGTGCATAGGGTGAAGTCGAAGCACATCCAGAGCTGGTTACAATGGATTGAAAACCTGCCATGAGTCTTTTTGTTTTATTCCTGTATATATTTGTTGTATATAGCCCCTGCTGTATTTTTTGACACTATTCTTTTAAATTCAATAAAATGTTGTGGGGGCGTAAGCCTTACAGTCTTAGGTTCAAAAAAACCTATATCTACTAGGTAAAGCTAAGGCCATCCCACCCGAGTATGTGTAGCTTGTGTTCGTCTCCATGTCCTACTCCTATCCAAGACAGAATTTTGGCAGCACCTCCCCGCTGCTCTCCCAATACACGTCTCAACAAAGTTTCGAGAGATTTTGTATCCGGAGAACAATACGGGAGGCCCCACCGAAATTCTGTCTTGGATAGGAGTAGAACATGGAAACGAACACAAGCTACACATACTCGAGCTGTCCAAAACGTGGACAATTCGAAACGGCCACGGTTATAAAAGATATAGCTCTTAGTATATAAATATATACCCTGGACAAGGTGTATACATAAATATATACAAACAGCTATTTATATATAAACATATACCCTTGACAAGGTTTATACATAAATATATATAAAGAGTTTCATCTTTATAACTATAACCCTTCCGAACGGGAGACGCCTAGGGTTACGCGACTTGTTTGGTGAGCTACGAAATAATACAACCTAGCAAGAGGAGCGAAAGAGCGTCATTACCCTCGAAGCGTGACCGACGAAAAGACAGGGGAAGTAGCTCCTCCCAAGCCCTGTCCTACAACGACGCTCCCGTCGTCAACTTCGCTGCATATCCTGCAGAAATGAATTAACAAATGAGTGCACAAAGCAAGGATAAAAATTACTAAGCTAACTAACCCTAAACAGCAACTACTAAACTACTAAGCTAATTAAGCAACTAACCCTAAACAGCAACTACTAAACTACTAAGCTAACTAAGCAACTAACCCTAACCAGCAGCTAACTAGCTAGCAACTAACAAATGAGTACACAAAGCAAGAAAAAAAATTAAAACTAATTACCTAGATCAGGCTGGAGGAGGTTCGAAGCAGAGGAGGTGGAGCAGCGGCCGGGGCAGCAGGTGGACCTCGTGGCAGAGGTGGAGGAGCCTAGTTCGCGCCTCCCTCCATTGCTCCAGTCGGCCGGTGGCAGAACGAGTGGCGGCGGGAGGATTGGCCCAGCTAGCCGGCGCTTTCCATGTCACGGCGGCGGACGGGGCGACGGCGAATGGGGAGAAGGAGGGAGAGCGGAGCAGGAGGGTGGTGCGGGTGCGACGGCGAAGGGGGAGGGTGGTGACCGGAGGCAGAGGGCAGCGGGTGGCGGCGGGCGGCGGGGGGGCTGGGGTCGGGTTTGGTGGAGACGGGTTCGAGCGCGCGAGGGGATTTGGGAATTTTTCGGCTCAATTGGGCCAATTTTTTCGTAAGTCCCCTCGAAATCTTCGCCGAGTAGCTTCTTCGCCGAGTGCTACACTCGGCAAATAGATAAAAAAATATGTAAAATAAATTTGTTAATTCATATTTTTCATTAATTATTCGCAATTTAGTTATACAACCCTAACAACCTAGGTATCACACTAGTGCATATTATGTCACACCACCTAGTTTTTGGTGTGGTTCCGACGCTCCGCGGCCCCCGGTTCCGTCGAACCCCCCAGATTTGACCGGAAGTCAACCGTATCGTCTACCCCTTCCACGGGCGTCGAAAGGTGGTAGCTACAAGGACTTTTCTCCTTGGTTGTGTTTGGTTAGGTCATATGAACATTTGGAACCCAGTTTGGCCCCATGTTCTCACATGGTTCCACCCGTTGCACCCGAAATGGGAGTTTACACCTAGAAGTGCATAACCTTCGTGCGGGTTAAGTGTGATGTGTGAAGCCGGTCACACCTCGGATTATCATGTTGGCTGTTCAAGCCTCCCACCACACTCTACCACATATGATATGGCACCACCTAGTTTTTGGTGTGGTTCCGACGCTCCGCGGCCCCCGGTTCCGTCGAAACCCCCCCCAGATTTAATCGGAAGTCAACCGTGTCGTCTACCCCTTCCACGAGCGTCGAAAGGGGGTAGCTACAAGGACTTTTCTTCTTGGTTGTGTTTGGTTAGGTCATATGAACATTTGGAACCCAGTTTGGCCCCATCACTAGTAGGAAAATGCTTATAGAAAGCAGACTACTAGTAGCGTGCTTATAATGGCGCACGCTACTACTACGCGCTAGTAGCGTGCGCACAAACCCACACGCTACTAGTACAGACTAGTAGTAGCGTGCGCAAAAACGCCGCACGCTACTAGTAACTTCGGTCGAGACCACCCCATATCCAGAAAGTACTAGTAGCGTGCGGTTTGGAGGCGCACGCTACTAGTACGCCCGTAAAACCGCACGCTACTTGTACTTTTTTAAATTTGCCCCCGGATGCGATTTTATTTGTAGCGTGCGGGGAATAAGGCACGCTACTACTAAAACATTAAAAAAAATGGCCACCACACAGGCCCCTCTCTCTTCCTTATCCTCTTATCCCACACATGCACGTGGCCTATCTCTCTTCCTTTCCTCTTTTCAATCAGTCACGATCCCCATGCCCATGCCACAATCCCCATCGATCTCCATCGATCTCCATCCAGCGCCGCCGCTCAGTACGGCCCCGCCTCCCGCTGGCGTAGCTCCTCCCTCTACCTTGGTCGACCGTGCTCGCCCTGAGCTTTGCGCCGGCGACCCCGTTGCTCTGCCTCTTCGCCGAGCTCCCGCGTCTCCAGCGCCGCCTCACGCTCCCTCCAGCGCCGAGCCCCGAGGGCCTCCTCCGCTTCCCAAGCTCGTCGCGGAGCTTTGCCGGGCGCGCACCGCCGTCCTCACCTTCAGCTCGCGGCCGGCGCAGCCCCGGGCCATCCCCGCTCCCGTGCTCGGCCTCCACCCGCCGTGCTCGACCTTGCCGCTCCGGCTGCTCCACCGTGGTCAACCACCGTCGGATGCGTCGGCGACCATCTCTGCCTCCCCTTCCTCGCAAGCGCCGCCTCCCCTTCTCCTCTCCAGCTCGCCGGCGCCGCCACAGTGCACATCTGCACATCCGCCGACTACCGGAGGTGAGCACCACGAACGCCCTCATCTCCTGTGTGCTTGCTAAATCTAGTTCTTTGTTATACCGATACATAGAGCCCAGAAATCCATCAGCTTAGCCTAATGTCTAAACATAAGTATAATTTTTATCATTCAAGTATAAACACACAATTGTTTGTTTATTCATCGCAACAACTTGTTACTAATTCAGTTGGTTCACTATTTGATGGTTTTGCTGTTTCTCGGTACCACATCATGACCTCACATACTAATCAACCGCAAACAAGCCATTTATTGTTCTGCTGATGTGTGAATTGTAAGATATATTAATTTTGCTGTTTCTCGGTACCACATTCTGGTTGCTGCCATTTCATTTGAAGAAAGAATATGCCTCATTTTATTTAAGGCCACATCTAAATTAGATTTACTTTGACTCATACTATAGATAGACGACTACAGTGTTAATCCTTGATAGCCTGTCCTTTAGCTCCGGTACCTATATGAGGAACCTGTTGAAGTATGCACCATCAAGTATTAGGATAATGAACATAAGAGATGATCCAAATCAGGATTCATGTTAAAGGAAAAAAAAAACGTGAGCACCTTACATCCATCCTTGAAGGGAACAAGGCTGCACTGACGGTGAGACATAGATGGATTTTGCAACTTGTCACAAGAATATGCAGGAACATGCCAACAATTTGATGAACAAGAATATGCATTTGTACATGTATCCACTCGTGTTGATCTGTTGTGAAATTTATCTCAACTTGATTTGCTACTGAAGTTGATTTGCTACTAATGTTGATCTCAAATTGATCAGGACTTGGTGGGGCAAGGACCTGTGGCGAGTAGCTGGGCTGGAGACCACCTGGGACACCAGCGAGCTTTGGCACAGAGGAGCCGAAGCCCTCCCTCTTGCGGTGCCGGCGACCTGAAGCTCTCCCTCTCCCTCTCGCGGCACCGGCCACCTGAAGCTTGGGCGACTTGTGGAGACTATCCACTAGAGGCCGGCGGTGGGGGCAGGGGCAGTGACGGTGGTGTTGGGAGTATAATAGATGGATGAATGTTGAATCCTGTGTATGTATTTGGTTGGATGATCTATATATGTAAAATTAATTTTTTTTTAATTCAGAATTTGTTACAAGTAGCGTGCCGTTTGCTGGGCACGCTACTAGTATCCACCATAATTTCTTCTTTTTTTAAATCCAAAAAATTGTGCTAGTAGCGTGCCGGGACAATCACACGCTACACTACTCGTATTACTAGTAGTGTGCGCGCTAGAATGCACGCTACTAGTAAATTTACTGGTAGCGTGCGCACGCTACTACTAAAACTTAGCAGTAGCGTGACTATTGTAGCGTGCGCCCACACGCTACTACTAACTAAAATGCGCACGCTACTACTAAGGTTTTCCCTACTAGTGCATATTTTCACATGGTTCCACCCGTTGCACCCGAAATGGGAGTTTACACCTAGAAGTGCATAACCTTCGTGCGGGTTAAGTGTGATGTGTGAAGCCGGTCACACCTCGGAGTATCATGTTGGCTCTTCAAGCCTCCCACCACTCAGGTTTCCAGTGGGGCGGGTTGCGGCTGTTCGCTACGTTCAGCTGGCGGCGTGATCGATCCTGGCAGGTGTTTGCGGGCTGGACGCCACGCTCCGCTAGAATCAGCGCGGGGCAGAGCGGCAGCCCGCATCAGCCCGCCAGCACCCGCCGTGCAGCGCGGGGCGTCGAGGCGCGAGTTGAGCGCGCAGATGACCGCGCCGGCCATCGGCACCGCGAAGTGCAGCTCGCACATCACCGGGATGTTCTGCGCGAACACCGCGACCTGTCCAACAGGAACGATGAATCAATCAGTCGTATCAAAAAATGTACTGCTAGAGCTGTGTTCTTGATCTGTAATTCCTTGATCTCAAAAAAAAAATCACCTGCAATTGGAAATGGATCCAGAGCTATCTTACTTCCGGGGAGCTAAGCTAATTTTGATTTTGACAGAATCGGACGAGTGATTCGGCGCAAAGAAACTAAACAAAAATCGGAGGAAAAATACAGCTGCAGTGATGGGGATAGAAAACAGATGAGCTAGCTAGTGAGCAACAGAGTTAGTTCGTTGACTGCAGTGGCGTGCTGCTATCTGAAGCTTACCACATCGCGGCGCTGGACGCCGAGCACGGCGAGGGCGGCGGCGAGGCGGAGGCACCGGTCCCGGGTCTCCCGCCACGTCCGCGGCGGCGCGGCGCCGGCTCCGGCGGAGACGACGGCGGGGCGGTCCGGGTAGACGAGCGCGGAGCGCTCGAGGAAGGAGATGGGCGTGAGCGGCGCGTGGTTGGCGGCGCAGAGCACGGCGCCCTCCATCTCTCTCCCGCCCCCGCGCCGGCGGCGACCTGCGGACAGAGGAGGCGCTGAGGTGGGAGGCGTAAGACACGGCGGAGTCTGGTACACTCTCGTGAACGAACCTTTTCCTGTCTGCTCTGGAAGAAGAATACAAAAATGGTGCCGATGAACTCCATCCTTCCTCAGGTGTGAGGCGCCGCCGTCGGGAGAACTTTCCCCATCGCCGTCGCCGTGCGTTCGTCGGGGGAGAGATAAGGTTTTTTTTTTTTTGCGGGTTATGCAATTCTGCGGCTGGCTCGTGGTTCTTTGCGGCGTGCCGCTTCAGCCCGCTCGGGAGTTCGCGGGCGGCCCAGCGGCGCTTAGCGGGCCTAAATTGCGGGGCGGCGTAGCGGCGTAGCGGGTCGGCCCGCCCCACTGGAAACCTGACCCACCACACTCTAACACATATGATATGGCACCACCTAGTTTTTGGTGTGGTTCCGACGCTCCGCGGCCCCCGGTTCCGTCGAACCCCCGAGATTTGACCGGAAGTCAACCGTATCGTCTACCCCTTCCACGGGCGTCGAAAGGTGGTAGCTACAAGGACTTTTCTCCTTGGTTGTGTTTGGTTAGGTCATATGAACATTTGGAACCCAGTTTGGCCCCATGTTTTCACATGGCTCCACCCGTTCCACCCGAAATGGGAGTTTACACCTATAAGTGCATAACCTTCGTGCGGGTTAAGTTTGATGTGTGAAGCCGGTCACATCTCGGAGTATCATGTAGGCTCTTCAAGCCTCCCACCACACTCTAACACATATGATATGGCACCACCTAGTTTTTGGTGTGGTTCCGACGCTCCGCGGCCCCCGGTTCCGTCGAACCCCCCCCAGATTTGACCGAAAGTCAACCGTGTCGTCTACCCCTTCCACGGGAGTCGAAAGGGGGTAGCTACAAGGACTTTTCTCCTTGGTTGTGTTTGGTTAGGTCATATGAACATTTGGAACTCAGTTTGGCCCCATGTTTTCACATGGTTCCACCCGTTGCACCCGAAATGGAGTTTACACCTAGAAGTGCATAACCTTCGTGCGGTTAATTGTGATGTGCGAAGCCGGTCACACCTCAGAGTATCATGTTGGCTCTTAAAGCCTCCCACCACACTCTAACACATATGATATGGCACCACCTAGTTTTTGGTGTGGTTCCGACGCTCTGCGGCCCCCGGTTCCGTCGAAACCCCCCAGATTTAACCGGAAGTCAACCGTGTCGTCTACCCCTGCCACGGGCATCGAAAGGGGGTAGCTACAAGGACTTTTCTCCTTGGTTGTGTTTGGTTAGGTCATATGAACATTTGGAACCCAGTTTGGCCCCATGTTTTCACATGGTTCCACCCGTTGCTCCCGAAATGGGAGTTTACACCTAGAAGTGCATAACCTTCGTGCGGGTTAATTGTGATGTGTGAAGCCGGTCACACCTCGGAGTATCATGTTGGCTCTTAAAGCCTCCCACCACACTCTAACACATATGATATGGCACCACCTAGTTTTTGGTGTGGTTCCGACGCTCTGCGGCCCCCGGTTCCGTCGAAACCCCCCAGATTTAACCGGAAGTCAACCGTGTCGTCTACCCCTTCCACGGGCATCGAAAGGGGTAGCTACAAGGACTTTTCTCCTTGGTTGTGTTTGGTTAGGTCATATGAACATTTGGAACCCAGTTTGGCCCCATGTTTTCACATGGTTCCACCCGTTGCTCCCGAAATGGGAGTTTACACCTAGAAGTGCATAACCTTCGTGCGGTTAAGTGTGATGTGTGAAGCCGGTCACACCTCGGAGTATCATGTTGGCTCTTAAAGCCTCCCACCACACTCTAACACATATGATATGGCACCACCTAGTTTTTGGTGTGGTTCCGACGCTCCGCGGCCCCCGGTTCCGTCGAAACCCCCAGATTTGACCGGAAGTCAACCGTGTCGTCTACCCCTTCCACGGGCGTCGAAGGGGGGTAGCTACAAGGACTTTTCTCCTTGGTTGTGTTTGGTTAGGTCATATGAACATTTGGAACCCAGTTTGGCCTTATGTTTTCACATGGTTCCACCCGTTGCACCCGAAATGGGAGTTTACACCTAGAAGTGCATAACCTTCGTGCGGGTTAAGTGTGATGTGTGAAGCCGGTCACACATAACGAGTACATTCTGGAACCGACGATACATAATTGACTAACATACAAAGAAACATGTAGAACAAATTACAACAATCACGAACAACTAACAGATTAATTAAAACCTACGATCTTCTCATCAAATATCTTCTCCTCCGGCCGATCCCATGCCAGATGGACCTCCGAAGCAGTGGCCTCCTGTCCTGAAGAACGGACCCGGGTCGACGACCTGCTCCACATGGATTCGGATAGTATGAACCAGTGACGGTTTCGTCGTGGTTGAGTAGGGGGCGTCAAACTCAGACGGTGGAAGCTCAGGCTCTGGCACCTCCACATCCTAGACGGTAGGAACTTCTGATGGATTCTTCATCCACGCCATCACACTCAGGTACTAGCTGTCCTCCGGCTTGAGCATTTCCACAAGCTGCCCACCTAGCCTGTTGATGAACTGGTTCACGTCTTGGGGCTCCCACACCTCCCGTGGGAACCTCTCAAACCTCAGCTTCGTTAAGTACGGCAGCTCCGATGGCCGCCCTCCGTGACCACGATGCCAGCGGCTCATCGCGAGCGTCTCGCCGTTGACGGCGAGGCCGGGGGAGGCATGGAGGACGCGAGTGCAGTCCTCGCTGAAGCGGAAGCGCACGAAGAAGTCAAATGGCGGCGCGCAAACCTCCACCTTGACGTTGCGGCGGTTCACACCGCACTGCACCACCACCGCCCCCACGACCATCTCCGGTGACACTGGTGGCCGACTACCTCCCACCGTCGCCATCAGTGCGCGCCCGCTCCACTTCTCCTCTAGCTTGACCATGCCGGGAGTGCAAGACAACACGCAGTGCCCGCGCTCGGAGTCTTCAAGCTCACTCCACATCTCCTCCTGAGACGGGGTACGACGACTATCTACGACGGGGTAAATATTGCAATGGGCGAATTTGTGTGTACAAGAGTGGCCGGCCGGGGCCTTTTATAGCCTTTCCACCAGCTTTCCCGCCCAAAAATTCCCGCGAAAAATTCCCGCCCAAAAATTCCCGCCAAAAACGACCGTCAAAATTTCCCGCCGTAAAATTTACCAACCAAAGTTTAGCATGTCGTGCAATAAACAAGACAAAATTTTGTGCGACTAAACACATACAGTTTCCCCGAGCTACAGTCCCACACTGGCTGCGATATCACATGCAGTGTGGGACTGAGCTCAGGAATCCGGATGATTTGTGTTGGATGACACGAATTAAACTGAAAACAAGTTGTGTTGAATACCTAAATATAGCTGAAACAAAACACACGGTTTCCCCTAGCTACAGCCCTACAGTGATTCACTGTCGAATGTCGTTGCATTCACTGTAGGACGTAGCTAGGGAACCCGAATGTTTTGTGTTTGAGCACAAGATAGAATGGGTGAGTAACCTGTCGGAGATGTGGACTATTTATAGGCGTCGTTAGGGCTGAGAAACTGGCGCCAAAACAGCACGCGCCGGAGAGTCGAAAGAGGGGGAAAATTCACCTTTCGCCAAGAAGGACACTCGGCGAAGAATTGGCGCGTACTGAAATTATTTTTCCCGCCCACCTTGTTTACCGAGAGGCTAGCTCGGCGAGCAGTACCACCCGGCGAAGAAATGGCGCGGGACAAAATTTTCTTTCCCGCCCATGTCTTTGCCGAGTGCCCCCCCACCGACAAACTCGTCAAAGATGCTTTATTTTGTGCGGCAAACCAAAAAAAATTCGCGAGTTTTCTTCGCCGAGTGCCCCCCACCGACACACTCGGCGAACATCTGCCGGAAAAGGCGGCAAATCTCAAAACTATCCCGCGCACACTTTACCGAGCGCGGCTCTCGGCGAAGAAAAGGAAGCTCTAATTTTTTTCCCCAGCCACATCTTTGCCGGGTGCGACACTCGGCGAAATTCACGCATCGCCGCGGAAAGGTAGGACCCAATGGCAGGCGCCACGTGGGCATAGGTTTCGCCGAGATCGGAGCATTGCCGAGTGTTTTTTGTGTTCTTCGCCGAGACTATTGTCTTCGTCGAGGGCTTTATCCACGCAGTGCCGGCGAACGTGATGTTTGCCGAGTGCTCTCCGCTTCGCCGAGTGTTGTCTGCGCTGTGTCGGCTTAGAAGGTCTTCGCCGAGAGTCCCCGACATTTTGCACTCGGCAAAGCCGTGACCACTCGGCAGAGAGCGATTTTCCAGTAGTGGTGGTCTTTGGTGGCATGTTTGGTTCACCTTGTACTCTTCTTTTTCCTATCTTTGGTCTGCTATGTAAGAGGTTTCCCTCATCACTTGTATCGGTTTGGCCGTGTGGCTTTATTTATAAAGAGGGGCGAAAGACTATTTTAATTTTGTTAGAGAGTTCCCAACAAGCAGCTCGAGATTCGTTTTATCATGTAGCTTTACAAAGCCCCTTCATGTACGGCAGTTCGAGAAAATATGCTGCGGGAAAATATACTGGACTCCCTAGTCGCTATTGCCTAATATAAATACGAGTCACGAGGTCCTCGGAACTCATCCGAATCCAAATTTCTACCTGATCGTTCGTTTTACACACCCATCGTTCTCATCTCAAGACTGATCACCGATCGATCGACCATGGACAGCCTTCCGAAGCTCGAAGCTAACTATGTGCCTCTGAGCCCCGTGACCTTCCTGCCGCGCGCAGCCGCCGTGTACGCCGACCGCACCTCCCTCATCTACGGCGCCACCACCTTCACCTGGCGCGAGACGCACGCCCGCTGCATCCGCCTCGCGGCAGCTCTCCAGTCCTTGGCCGTCTCCAGAAACGACGTGGTATGTACCCGGCCGGCGATCTTGTTTCAGCAAACTACCGTTCGTACTGTACTCTACGTACGCTACTAACTTTCTTCAAAAAAAAAAATTCCAGGTGTCCGTCCTCTCTCCCAATACGCCGGCCTTGTACGAGATGCACTTCGCTGTACCCATGGCCGGCGCCGTCATCAACGCCATCAACACCCGCCTTGACGCCGCAGGCCTTGCCGTCATCCTCGGCCACGCGGCGCCCAAGCTCCTGTTCGTCGATTACCAGTACATCCGCGTCGCCACCGAGGCCCTTAAGAGGATCACGTCCCAGCCGCTGCTCGTGGTCATCGACGACATGGACGAGCCGACGAGAGCACGGGTTGGGGAGCTCGACTACGAGCAGCTGGTGGCGCGTGGCGACCCGGCGAAGCACCCGCCCCGCGACGTCGTGGACGAGTGGGACGCCATCTCGCTCAACTACACCTCCGGCACGACCTCCGCGCCCAAGGGCGTCGTGTGCAGCCACCGCGGTGCGTACCTGAGCATGGTGGGGATCCTCCTACAGTGGGGCGTCCGCCACGAGCCGGTGTACCTCTGGTCGCTCCCCATGTTCCACTGCAACGGCTGGACCTTCACGTGGGGCGTGGCGGCGCGCGGCGGAACCAACGTGTGCGTGCGCAAGCCCACAGCGGACGCCATGTACAAGGCCATCGCCGACCACGGCGTGACCCACATGTGCTGCGCGCCCGTGATCTTCAACGTCCTCCTGGACACCAACCGAGGGCCGCTACGCCACACCGTCGAGGTGCACATCGGCGGCGCGCCGCCTCCGGCCTCGCTGCTCGAGCGGGTGGAGCGTCTGGGGTTCCGCGTCATGCACGGATACGGCATGACGGAGGCGACCGGCACAGCCATGGTGTGCGAGTGGCGGGAGCGGTGGGATGCACTGCCGGCGCCTGAGCGCGCGGCACTCAAAGCGCGGCAGGGCGTGAGCGCGCTCTCCCTCGCCAGCGCGGACGTAAAGGACCTACAGACCATGAAAAGCGTGCCCGCGACGGCACAACCCTCGGCGAGATCGTGCTGAGTGGGAGCAGCGTGATGAAGGGGTACTACAAGAACCCCGAGGCCACAGAGGCGGCGTTCCGTGGCGGGTGGTTCCTGACCGGCGACGTCGGGGTGGTGCACCCAGACGGGTACATTGAGATCAAGGACAGGTCCAAGGACGTGATCATCTCCGGCGGGGAGAACATCAGCAGCGTCGAGGTGGAGGCGGTTCTGCACGGACACCCGGCGGTGCTGGAGGCGGCGGTGGTCGCAATGCCGCACCCGCACTGGGGCGAGACACCGTGCGCGTTTGTCACTCTGAAGAAGGGCGGCGCAGGGAAGCCGACCGAGGAGGACCTGGTGGCCTTCTGCCGGAGCAAGATTGCGCACTTCATGGTACCCAACAAGGTGCTGTTTGTGGACGACCTACCAAAGAACGCGACAGGAAAGGTGCAGAAGCTCGCGCTACGCGATAGGGCCCGCGTGCTGAGGCCCAGGGATTCTGACAATAAGAGACCCGACTCGGCCCGGCCCGCTGCGCTGACTGGCCTTTCCAAGCTCTGAATTTACATTTTACCCATATCCTATTGGCTTATTTTCCCGATGACGATGTGTCTCTTGTTCTGTTTACACTCTAGTTCTCTTTCCCTCGTCAACCACATTTATATTACGAACATTTATGTTGAATCCAATGAAAATACTATGCGACTACACAACGAGTAACCATGGAGTTGTGGACCCTCGACATCATGGGTGATGCATTGCAACGCATGCCGAAGGAGGCTCGACCGGAAACACGATACGCAAGAAAAATAGGGTTTCGTCCTGCTTTACAATTAAAGTACAAACAGCCGAACTGTCATAACATGGTGATGAGCAACCTCATAAAAGCAGAGCAAAACAAATGACTACCGAGTGGGGGACGAGAACACCACCAACTCAAGCCGAGCAATAAAGCAGGAGATGCCACATCTAAAAGAAAGCAATCTAGAATACCAAAAAGGAACGAAACAGCTCCTCCAGAGAAACCTCCGGACGTCGTTGCACCAAACTCACGAAGTATCGCTAGAGTGAGTCGCCTGCCCTATCGCTCCGCGACGTGGAGAACCGATCGTGTTAGCGGATAATGAGGACTCCGAGTGACGATAACATGGTCACGTGTACAAGATAGTAGACCAGCGAGGTCATCCCATGTGAGAGTCGAAGAAACTTCACGTCAGGATCAAGGCCTGCCAAATGTTGCAGAACCAGATCAAGAGGCAAAGGATGTGTCGCACTGCCGCTGCCAAGTCCTGACACCCCAAGAGGGATACGACACCCGCAGCTAGCACCGAAGCGTGGAGCTTTCACTCGGTACCTCACCCGTGTCAGCACTCACTGGTTGTTCTCCGGTAAAGTTCAAACTCGCCGCACATGAACATCTCCTCTGGAATCGCTATCCGACTATTCATACCAGAGAGGGGTATGAGGCGAGGGAGAATTTTTGGTATGGACAAAAGAGATGGCCTCAACCAAATAGTCCTCGTCTTCTTATAAAGTGTCATTTTCTTGACGCCTCTTATATAGTGCCATCGGAACGGAAGAAAGTGGCGGGAAAAAGAGAGTGCGGGAATGACCAGAAAAGGAGTTAGCGGAAAAAGATATATGGTGGGTAAACCCCTGTTTGCCTAAATCTGAAAGAGTGTCCCTTGGTAAACCTATTCACTAGCCGGGAAGAAAAGGCAGGAACCACCCTTTTTCGACCGTTCTTTGTTTGCCTAGTATTCCATCACTAAAAAATCTCCCAAAAGTTTCTGTATGCCGGAAAAAATGAATCCGCGTGTAAGATTTGCCGAGTACCTGCTATTAGACACTCGTCAGAACCCGAGCACCGTCACGGAGCCGTCCACCCTGTTGAACAGGGACACACGGTCATCGTATTTTCCGAGTGTATTTGAATTTATTGCCGAGCGTTTGTTCTCTGCCGAATACTCCGTAACTTTTTGGCAAACTCGGATGTTGCCCAGTATTATTTTGTTTGGAGAGTGTTTTTTCAGAACACTTGGTATACAAGCTCCTTTGACGAGTATTTGCGTTTTGACACTCGTTTTCCAGTAGCGAGATCAAGCACCAATCTTATCAGCATCCGGAATTGAAAAGGTAGAAAAATTATTGTTCAGATTAGTACACGCATGAACTACTCGATCTCACCGTCCGGAATTGTAAGAATACAAATGTATTTATTTTCAAGATTAGTACTACTGTACCTGATAAGTTGCTCTGCCTATGCGACGTGAATTTGATCATCCGGTACTACACCTCACCCGAGGCGCCCAACGAGAGAGCATAAAATAAAATGAAAAATCCGAATGTAGGAAGAAAATGCTACATTTTGCTGCTGCTTCCCCTTCGAGCGTGTCCCATTTCCTTGGCAATCCTCCGGAGCACGTATTTCTGGATTTTACCGGTGGCAGTCTTGGGTAGCTCGGAGCGGAACACGACTGTCTTAGGCACCATATAGCGCGGCATGCGTTCCCGGCTCCATTCGATGATATCGGCCGCAGTCACCGCACCGGCCGCGCCGTCCTTGAGGCTAACGAACGCGCACGGCGTCTCCCCCCAAAACTCATCGGGACGCGCCAAAACTATAGAGAACGGACTCCACCTCGACGCTGCATATGTTCTCTCCTCCGCTGATGATCACGTCCGGGTGCATGACGCCGACGTCCCCGTGTAAAACCACCCATCGTCCTCCCGGATCGCTGCTCTGGTGGTGTGGTCATCGCTCAGGTAACCCAACATGACGGAGCCACCGCGGAGCACGATCTCGCCAATCGTGGCGCCGTCTCGTGGCACGAGTTGCGTCATCCACAATTAATGTCCACCTCGGTCATGCCAGGCGTGCGCAACCCTGGGCATTCCCGGTTTAACCCGGTTTGTACGGGTTCCCCAAACCGTGGGAGATGACGACGGCGAAGGTGAGGCGGTCCATGTGGGAGATGACGACGGCGAGCTCGGCGGTGGAGGCCATGGCGAGCGGGGTGTCCCACGGACATGCAGAGGTGCGACTAGTTTGGTCGGTTTGGCCGGGTCCAACCCGTCGCAAACCAGCTATGGACAATATTATTACGGTTTGATCAGTTTGGCGCGACGAAACCGGCGTACACCGCGGATCCGGTGCGTTGCGGGTTGGTTTGATGGTTTGGCCGGTTTGAGACACTAGTAGAAAAACCACCTTTCGTCCAGAGCCGAACCAGCCATTAATCCCGGTTCATAGAAAAACCGGGACCAATGCCTGGCACTGGTCCCGTTTCGAGCTGCCAGGGCCCCGTGGACCATTGGTCCCGGTTCGGTTGGGGACATTGGTCCCGGTTCGTGGCACGAACCGGGACCAATGCTCCAGTGCCGGAGACGTGGCGTGCCGCGGAGCTTTGGTCCCGGTTCGTGCCACGAACCGGGACCAATACCCCTCCCCTGCCTATAAATAACCCACCCCTCTCTTCTCTCTCTGTTTTTTTTTCTGCTTGGATTGGTGGGAAGTGGGTGCTAGTTTTTTTTTCCTTTGCCACGCACAAGATGTGTTCGATGAAATGCCCGACCCACACTTAAGTTCACACAAAGATATCCTCGACCGAGGTTAGCAACTTTATCCTTTTCATCTGTAATTGATACAGAAATATTGCACGTGTCGATGTACGGTGGTCATTTCACTATTCAAGATGTTATTGTAATGGTATTTGATAAACTTAATTATATGATGCAGATGGATGCACGGATGCGATGGATGTACGGCGAACGACGCAGTTCCGAGTTTATTGCAGGCCTGCATAAATTTCTCGAAGTGGCTGAGGCAAACAAAGTGATAATTTTATGCCTTGTCCATGTGAGAAGTGTCGGAACGTCAGGGAGTACTCTAACCGAAAACCATTCAAGACCACGTGCTTCGGAGAGGTTTCATGCCCAGCTATAATTGTTGGACCAAGCACGGAGAAAGAGGGGTTAGGATGGAAGACAATGAAGAAGAGGAGGATGATGACAACTATCCTATGTTCCCTGAGGAATGCGGTGATACTGTAATGGAAGACGTTGAAGAAGAAGAGGTGAACATCGGGCATCAGATGAGCCCGCTGATGGTCTTGGTGGGGTCATTTCTGATGCAAAGCGAGAATGCGATACAGAAAAGGAGAAGCTAAAGTTGGAGGCCATGCTAGAGGATCACAAAAAGTTGCTGTACCCAAATTGCGAAGATGGCAGCACAAAGCTCGGTACCACACTGGAACTGCTGAAATGGAAGGCAGAGACTGGTTGTTCTGACAAGGGATTTGAGAAGTTACTGAAAATAATGAAGCCGAAGCTTCCAAAGGATAACGAATTGCCCGAGACTACATACGAAGCAAAGAAGGCTATCTGCCCTCTAGGATTAGATGTGCAGAAGATACATGCATGCATTAATGACTGCATCCTGTACCGCGGTGAGGAGTACGAGAATATGGATAAATGCCCGGTATGCAATGCACTGCGGTACAAGATCAGACAAGATGACCCTGGTGATGTTGAGGGCGATGACGAGCCCCCCCGGAAGAGGGTTCCTGCTAAGGTGATGTGGTATGCTCCTATAATACCACGGTTGAAACGTCTGTTCAGAAACAAAGAGCATGCCAGGTTGTTGCGATGGCACAAAGAAGAGCGTAAGAAAGACGGGAAGTTGAGACACCCCGCCGATGGGTCCCAGTGGAGAAAAATCGACAGAGAGTTCCCGACATTTTCAGATGACGCAAGGAACTTAAGATTTGGTCTAAGTACAGATGGCTTTAATCCTTTTGGGGAGCAGAGCTCCAGTCATAGCACTTGGCCCGTGACTCTATGTATCTACAACCTTCCTCCTTGGTTGTGCATGAAGCGGAAGTTCATTATGATGCCAGTGCTCATCCAAGGCCCGAAGCAACCCGGCAACGACATTGATGTGTACCTAAGGCCATTAGTTGATGAACTTTTGCAGTTGTGGTCCGAACCAGGTGTACGTGTGTGGGATGAGCACAAACAACAGGAATTTGACCTACGAGCGTTGTTGTTCGTAACCATCAATGATTGGCCTGCTCTTAGTAACATTTCAGGACAGTCAAACAAGGGATACAATGCATGCACGCACTGTTTAGATAAGACTGAAAGTATACATTTGGGAAACAAGAACGTGTACCTGGGGCATCGTCGATTTCTTCCGAACAGTCATGCCGTAAGAAAGAAAGGCAAGCATTTCAACGGTGAGGCAGATCGCCGGAAGAAGCCTAACCTCCCTGATGGTGATGTTATATATGACATGGTCAAGGATTTAGAAGTAATCTTTGGAAAGGGTCCTGGCAGTCTATCTGTTCCGAATGACGCTGACAACCACGTACCCATATGGAAGAAGAAATCTATATTTTGGGAGCTACCCTATTGGAAAGTCCTAGAGGTCCGGTCTTCAATCGACGTGATGCACGTGACGAAGAATCTTTGCGTGAACCTGCTAGGCTTCCTGGGCGTGTATGGGAAGACAAAAGATACACCAGAAGCACGGGAGGACCAGCAACGTATGAAAGACCCATACAACAAGCAGACGGATAAAGGGCGTCAATACTTAAGCAGCTACGCTCTTACCAAAGCAGAGAAGGAAATCTTTTTTGAATGCCTGAGCAGTATCAAGGTCCCGGCTGGCTTCTCGTCAAATATAAAGGGAATAATAAATATGGCAGAGAAAAAATTCCAGAACCTGAAGTCTCATGATTGCCACGTGATTATGACGCAGTTGCTTCCGGTTGCATTGAGGGGGCTTCTACCGGAAAATGTTCGAGTACCCATTGTGAAGCTATGTGCATTCCTCAATGCAATATCTCAGAAGGTCATCGATCCAGTAACTCTACCAAGTTTACAGAAGGCTGTGGTCCAATGTCTTGTCAGCTTCGAGTTGGTGTTCCCCCCATCATTCTTCAATATTATGACGCATCTCCTGGTTCACCTAGTCGACGAGATTGCCATTCTCGGTCCTGTATTTCTACACAATATGTTCCCCTTCGAGAGGTTCATGGGAGTCTTGAAGAAATATGTTCATAACCGTGCTAGGCCAGAAGGAAGCATCTCAAAGGGCTATGGAACAGAGGAGGTCATTGAGTTCTGTGTTGACTTTATTCCTGACCTTAAGCCGATTGGTGTTCCTGAATCGCGGCATGAGGGGAGACTGAGTGGAAAAGGCACGCTAGGAAAGAAAGCACTGATATGTAGGGACGGGCATTCTTTAACTCAAGCACACTACACAGTTCTACAAAGTTCCACCTTCGTGGCTCCGTATATCGAGGAACACAAGAATTATGTACGCTCCAAGAACCCGGGGAGGCTGACTCCTGGATTAAAGAAAAACACATGGAGACTTTCGGCAGTTGGTTGCGATTACAGCTCATGAATGACACCACTGTCGGAGATCAGCTCTACTTGTTGGCCGCGTCACCATCTTCGACTGTATTGAATTTCCAAGGGTACGAGATAAATGGGAATACATTTTACACGATCGCCCAAGATAAAAAGAGCACCAACCAAAACAGTGGTGTCCGCTTTGATGCAACAGACGAGAATGGGCAAAAGGACACATACTATGGTTACATAGAGGAGATATGGGAACTTGACTATGGACCTACTTTTAAGGTCCCTTTGTTTCGGTGCAGTTGGGTCAACATGAATGGAGAAGGGATAAAGGTAGACCAGCTGTACGGAATGACAACAGTGGATCTCAAGAATCTTGGTTGTTACAGGAACGAACCATTCGTCCTAGCCAATGATGTGGCTCAGGTTTTCTATGTGAAGGACATGTCCTCCAGACCGAAAAAAAGAAAAAAATAAGCAAACGAATACATCAGACGATGAGCCAAAGCGTCACATAGTTCTTTCAGGGAAAAGAAACATCGTGGGAGTCGAGGACAAGACAGACATGTCAGCAGATTATGATAAGTTTGATGAAATTCCGCCCTTCACAGTGAAAACTGACCCAAGCATCCCGTTAAATAATGAAGATGCTCCATGGTTACGGCCGAAGCGATCATAGGCCAGGGACATACGCGAAGAAGGGTTCATGGCATTTATGTAAATCAATGTAATGTATTAAACCTTTATGTGATGTGTAGTAATGTATTAAACCTTTATGTGGTGAAAACCATAATACATAGCTCGGGTCCATTTTTATTTAACCATAATACATCACGAATAATATCACTAACTTTTGTCGGGTCCTAAGCCACGGGGTGCTGAGCGGCCGGCGCTGCGCACCCAAAGAGCAGGAACCATCACAGGGTCAATACTCACGTGAGAAGGATCCCTATGAAGAACCATCCACCAACCGGGACATCGTCGCCGAGATCTGAAAAAATGAGTGGGGAATTTGATCAAACACCTAGGTAGGGGAGGGAGAGGGCAGCACCTTGGTAAAAACACGCCCAAAACACACGGTTTCCCCGTCAGCCCACCGGTGGCTCGTGAGACGGCAAATCGGCCTTCGATCCAAACAGCGGCAAGACGTCTCTGATGATTTGCAACCGTCCGAACAAGTGTTGGATGTTGCTAATCATCAGAGCGCCTTGCCGCTGCTTGGATCCGACCGAGGGGAGGGTTCACCTTCAGCCTCCGCTCTAGGAACTCCTGCCTCTCAGAAATCTTGCTCTCTGCTACCCGTGTACTGCCAAAATGAAGTACAATGAGTAGACACTGAGTGCTGAACATGTCCGGGAGGGGGGCTATATATAGGGTACGTGTGCTTCTTTAGTCCCGGTTGGTAACACCAACCGGGTCATGTGGCTCACGAAGTGGTCGTGATACTGCTGATCCAACAGCTCACAATCCCTCAAAAGAAACACACCCCTGATCCAACGTCTCACAAGCGCTTGAAAGAAACACACGATCCGTGTGCTTCTTTAGTCCCGGTTGGTAACACCAACCGGGACTAAAGGCGGGCTTTGCGGTCACGACACGTGTCCTCCCCCAGCGCTGCCCTGGAGGTCTTTATATATTGTCGCCGACGGGGTAAACCCTAATCCACCATTCCTAGCCACGAACGCATCGTCTCCACGAGATGGATCCGCCACGCCCGCCGCAGCGCCTTCTGGACGAGGTCGAGCGTGCTCGGCAGAGCGCGCTTGGGCGCAACCGCGGGAGCCTATCCCGCCGTATGCCCACGAGCCCGGCGTGGAGAGGAATGCCCAGCTACCGGCCTCCTGCTCCACCAGGTGCCGCCGCACCTCCACCTGGCGCCGCTGCACCTCCACCAGGCGCCGCCGCTCCTCCCGCGGAGGAGGAGGAGGACGACGACTTCGACTGGAGCGACGACGGGGAAGAGGGTTGTGGGTTGCAGATACAGGAGGCCATGGAAGCCTCCTTCCAGTCTGTCCGCGACTACCCTGTCCAGCGAGCCAAGACTGCCTACCAGCTCAAGGCGAAGGAGGCTTCCGAGCTGGATTGGGCGCTGAAAGACTCATCCTCCATGGATCTTGCCCTCCGCCGCAAACGTGCGAGCGAGAACCGGGCGGCCACCCACGGGGCTGGCTCCTCCCGCCGTTCCCCCTAATCCTACGGCCTTCGAGCCAGCAAGTCCGTTTATGTAGAATAATGTTGGTGATGTTGGATCAGGGGTGTGTTTCTTTCAAGCGCTTGTGAGACGTTGGATCATGTGTAATAATGTATTAAACCTTTATGTAATGCATTCTATGGAATGTATTAAACCTTGATGTGGCTCACGAAGTGGTCGTGATACTGCTGATCCAACAGCTCACAATCCCTCAAAAGAAACACACCCCTGATCCAACGTCTCACAAGCGCTTGAAAGAAACACACGATCCGTGTGCTTCTTCCTTATTGGTGGGATTCCCTTTAGTCCCGGGTGGTGGCTCACAAAGTGATATCCAACAGCTCACAAGCCTTCAAAAGAAACACACCCCTGATCCAACGGCTCACAAGCGCTCGAAAGAAACACACGATCCGTGTGCTTCTTCCTTATTGGTGGGATTCTCACTATATATATGTAGTCATGCATGGCCTCCATTGGCATAGCACATCTAAACTCATATCTTCAACCTCATCACTCTCCCATGGCTTCCACCGTACCCACTCTCAAACTACCCCTGCCCGCCCGGCTACGACGTCCCCGTCGGCTGGAGGCTGAGCACCGGAGGCGTGCCGATCCCTCCTGTCCCTCAAGGTTTGGCGCGCCGGGCGGCCATCACGAACCATTACTACCTCGAGCTCACTCTGGAGCAGCGGATGGATCCCCGCTGGCATCCCGACTACCGCCCGACTTGGGACGCCTTCTTCATCAATCGACGTGAGAGGGCGCTCGCCAGGTACGAGGAGGACGGCCCGCCTCCTTCGAGCTTCAACGAGGCCGGCCGTCGGCTGTGGTGGAGTGGCCGGACTCTCCAGAGCGTCATGAACTACATCACGGCCGGCGATAATCCCTGCCTGCGCTACCCTCACTTCCAGTCCAGGCGAGCGCCGCCCGACGACAGCGACGACGACGGCGGCGACTACGACGACTACAAGGACGAGTATTATAGGCCTAGGCAGGAGTATGACTAACCTATGGTTCGTCTATGTACCCAAGATTGTTGTCATTAACTACTTGTGGTCTAGCTAAGACGACGATCGTGTAAAATGTATTCTTTATCTCTGCATTTCCATGTCTATGAAGAAGTTTTTTGTAAACTATGTCAAAACTCAAGTTTATCATTTATCCTACCAACTAGTACACATGAAAGTACACCATGCCAAAGGATTTCATTTTTGGAGTATTTTTTCACTTTCTTTGACTTTTTTTAAAAAACGGTCAAAATGGCCGCCGTTACTATTCATTGTAAGGGGTCGAATTATCCAAAACTATCGACGGTTCTGTGATATAACCACTACTTATGCACCTTAAAATCATTTTTGAAAAAATTTCAGAGCAAACTATCACACACTTGTAGTTCAAATTTGAATTACTTTCGAAAAATAGGCATAAAGTCGTTTAAGTAGGCAAAATTAGCTAGAAACCGAGAAAATTACCAATATTTGTGGAGTATCCATAAAATATGGTCTACTTTGTGTGATAATTGGATGGGTGCCATTTTGCACCATATTTGTTGTACGTGCTTCACAAAAAAGTCATTTTTGACAAACGAAAAAAAAAGGATATTTAGATAAGTAATTTGAAAACATAGAAAATGGTTTTGGATTATTTATTCAAATTTAAATAGTTTTCTTGTTGAAAGTATTTTCAGATTCAAAACCATTTGAAATTCGTATTCAAACACCTAAATAAGAAAAAAAAGGCGGGAAACAACATTTCAGAACTGAAAAGTTCGAAATAATTTTGAAAAAGCACTCTTTGGTCCCGGTTTATACGAAGAACCGGGACCAAAGAGTCCACGGACGCGCGAGCAAATCTGGCATTAATTTGCCAGGGCATTGGTCCCGGTTGCTTCCACGAACCGGGACCAATGAGGCATTGGTCCCGGTTCATGGCAGCAACCGGGGTTCGTGGAAGCAACCGGGACCAATGACCCCTGGTATAACTGTCTGCGCCCTTCTCCTTCCCCAATTCATCCCAAAAACGATGAAGGACTGAAGCGCGACGCCGGAGCGAAACTACACCGTCAGGCTGCCCGACCTCCGCGCCGCCCCATGCCACGCCCCGCTGCGCCCCGCCGCCACCGTCGACGTCTGCGGCGCCCTCGACACCCGCGCCGCGCCGCCCGCACGCCGGCCGCCCGTGCTGCAGAGAGGGAGAGGAGCCCGCACGTCGCCGGCCTCCACGCACGCCCGTGCACGTCGACGCCGACGCTCCGCCGCCGACGCACTCGCCTCCGCCGTCCACCCCACCTCCAGGGCCCCTAGGTGAGCCATTGCGTCGTGGCCACCATCTCTGGCCACGGCGGCGCTGCTGGAAACTGCCGCCCGTGGAGCACCCTTTTTTTAGAGTTAGCCGCTGACGGGTGGGTCCCACCCGTCAGCGTTTTAATCATTTTCACGCGTGGAAAAAAAATAAAACTGGGCCAGGCCCAGGGGGCTGGGAACCTTCTCAGCTCATTTATTTTTTTCTCTCCTCTTCCGAATTTATGAATTAGCAGAAACTTTCAAACCTGTAGGCATGTTTGATAATCAATAACTCGAGATTTATAAGTCCAAATAATTCAAACCAAAATTCTCTGGATAGCTTATGAAAATGTCTGTGCAACTAAACTAGTTTCACCCTGTTTAGATTAATATTAATTGCTGGGTATTTAGAATAGTACAGAATATTAATTATCTAAATTTGTTTGTTTCTGATACTCTAATAGTCCAAAAGTTATGAATCCAATTGTGCTAACTTTGTATTGCAGTAGCCTAGCACCCCTAATGTTTGTAGAATTAATTAAGCAACAAAATTAATTAGGTATTCAAATAAAGATTGTAGCCACTTCTATACTATATCAATTTTAATTGTCATTTGGTTAATCTAATTTAGTTGAATCCAATTGGGTTAGGTCACAAATAATCAACACTGTGTAATCCTAAAAGGATTTAATTTTTAGAGTAAAAGAACTTAGTCAGTAGCTAAAACTTGATTATTAAGCTTCTGGACTAAAACAAATGTGTAGAGAATTTGGTAGATCATTTTAAGTCAAATCCAATTGTGTTGCCTTCTAGATACCAGTAGCTATCTGTAGAATTTTAGATTGTATTTTTGTGAGCAATAGAGAATAATTGATGAATTAAATGGTGTGTGAGTAGTTCCTGAAATAAATAAAAGTATTTGAATTTGATACTAATTTGAATTGAATTAAACTTCAATTGTTTTGACTTCTATATGGCAGTAGATGTTCGTTGAATTTTAGATTGTATTTTTGTGAGCAACAGAAAAATTATGTTAGGAATTGTTAGTACTGTGTTAGGAAAAATTAAGAAATAGCTTGTTTAAGAATATTTAAAGTGTTAGCAAAATTAGCAAATTAAGGTGTTAGCAAAATTAGCAAATTTAACTTTGTATTCACATATGCATTCACATATCCGATTCACATTTTTGTGGGTAGATGTATCTTGACATATGGAACAAGTTACCCAACTAAAGTTTTGTGCATTGTTCTTAATTTGCAGAAACTATGGAACGAGACGAAAATCAGGAAAACATCCTCGAGGATATAATCCGCGGGCCGGAAGATGTTGGCGATGTCACCTCGCAGTTTCTGAACAACTCCGGTGAGGGAGATGAGTCTCTCAACCGAAGAGACGGCTCCGGTGAGGTAGAACCCGACGGCTGGGGTGAGGGAGAAGTCGGCGAGGGAGAAGCCGACGAGGGAGAAGCCGAAGGCTCCGGTGGAACATTAAATGTTGCAAACTCCGGCGAGGTGCATATACATATATTAATGAAGCCGAAGATTGTATTAATTAAGCCTCTGCTGTCTATATACATATATTAACGCTCTTTCTTCTTTTAGCCCTCCGGATCGAGCAAATCTTCTGTAAGGACAAAACGAGGCCCAGCCAAAAAGTTGGGCGACCAAGAAAGGTACAGGATCGAAAAAGTCGCTGAAGACGGCACACCGACTGCTCCCCCTGATGTTAAAAATAAAATGGTAAAGCAATGCGGAGTTCTTGTTAGGGACTACATCCCGATCACCGTTCGAGAATGGCATCAGCCAAAGGAGGGAGGAGTAAGATATGTCGGCGAGGTGGGCAAAAAAGACTTTGGAGAAAGCTCATGCTTAATTTCACCCTGCCGGCGCCAGAGGTGGATCCAGATGAGGAGGATCCAAATGAGGCAGAAAAGATTGCCCGGCAAAACATGGAGCAAAAAGTCAAGGACTGGGCTCTTAAGAAGATGGCCGAGCTATTCAAGAACTGGAAGAAAAGATTGAACACGAGTTTGTCAGAAAAATAAGACTCCGGACTTCGATAAAGGGTATGAGAAGATAAGGGACGACTGGGAAGAATTTGTGGCGTACAAGAAATCGGAGGAAGCTCAGGAAAAGTCTGCAAAAAATAAGGCAAATGCTGCTAAAAAGATCTACCACCATACTATGGGGCCTGGTGGCTACGCCTTTAGCATGCCTAAGTGGGAGAAACTTGAGGCGGACCTGCTGGCTAAAGGGATCACTCCAGAGCCACTCGCATGGATCGAACGGGCAAGAAATTGGTTTTACGGGCATGGGGGCACGTTGGACGCAGAAGGGAAGTGCATATATAACAGAAGACACAAAGATAAGCCCCTACTACCCATCGAAGGCATTAGAAATGCAGTAAAGGATGTTGCAGAGGGACGGTTCATTCCCGATAGAGAGGATGACGAGCTCACACGCGCCCTTGGGAATGAGGAACACGACGGACGAACACGAGGCGTACCAGGCTCCAAGCCCAAGACAATTGCGATTCCCGAGCACAGGAAGAAATTTCCTGATAGAAGCCATCAGAGGAGAAAGGAAAGGGAGGCAATGGAAGCACGCGCTGCTGCAGACCGGCTGCGTAATATAGAAGAAGAATTAAAGCGGCAGAAGGATCAAATTGCCGCACTTAGCCAGCAAGGTACTAGCGGCCAATCTCAGCGGCACATGGTAGAAGCTGCATGCGATGGTACCGGCGGCCCATCGAATCGGAAAAGCAGCGTGGCTTCCACGGAGCTCCAGGATGGTACTGATGATGCAGTGACGGTGGCTCCTCTTCGTCGCTACCCAGTGGATGATATCACGGAGAGCACACCTTGTGAGCTGCATGTGAAAGTTTTTAACTTAACCATGAAGGTGGCGGTCGGCTATGCCGTACCAATTGGACCTAATCCAACTTACCATTTCTCTCCGGTTCCACATGGCTACGCTGTTGTCGGGGTGGATGAAGTGATGAAAGATTTTGAGGAGCTGAAGCTGGAACACCCTGCAGGTGAAGATGGGGAGGTGCTTGAACTTGGAGAAGCCAAGAAAGGACCATTCTATGGCCAAAGGAATTCATCGTGCTTCCAAACTGGCAGCCAAGGCCATCGACTCCTCACCAGTCTCCAGCGCAACAGTCCTCTTCACCGCCTCAGCATTCTCCAGCGCAACAGTCCTCTTCACCGCCTCACCAGTCTCCAGCGCAGCCGTCTCCGCCGCCGCCTCAGCCGTCTCCGCCCACCGCTGGTACTATGAGGGGTAAGCGATCACCGAAACGTAAAAGGTCGCCCCTCCCAAAAGTACCTCATAAGAATCTTCCCATGAGACCTTATGACCGTACGGTGGAGGAAAATGCCGCGGTCGTAAATGCCCAACATCAAGAGTGGTTGGCTAGCCTGAAGAAGCCGAAAGCGGCAGAGTTCCCCTCCACCCCAGCAGAAAAAGCCGCCGTCTTCAAAATGCTGAAGACCCTTGAACAACCCCCGCCAAGGCTGACACCAGACTATGACCGCCAGATTCGCAAGTCGGTTCAGGCAAATAAGGAGCGGTCGAAGAGTAGTAGTGCAAGCGGGAAATCAGTTCCCCAGCTCGGAGAACAGAAAAACCAGTCGTGCCCCCCGCTCAAAGTGTTTTCCAATACCGCCGAGGGGTCGAGCACAGGTGATGTCGCTATCGATCCTGAGTTTGTTGCAATATACGGAGAAGCGGCCGCTGCTCATGGCATGTCTATTCCGGACTACTTAGCGCAATTACAAGAGTTCCAGGAAGTAGCATACCAATACCGGTACGGGAATAGTCTCGTCAAACCTGAGCTAGTCAACGGTCTACCAACAAAAATGCGCAGATTGCATAAGTGGTACATGCGAGCCTGTGAGGAAGGGGCAAACTGGATCTACGTGGCCTATAGAAACGAGCATTACGGGCATGGAAATGGCGTGGTAATGATTGAATTTCCTGAATTATTTCAGTTATACCAACAAGACGCCATCGACAAAGCTATCCTCAGTGCCTATTGTCTGTAAGTATTATTTCTGTAATTAAGTCTCTAGCTAGCTCAGCTCGTTCATTGCATGTATAATCTTACTCATCACTATATTAATTATGCAGAATGAAGATTCTCCAATGCAAAAGAGGACAAATCTATGACATTGGGTTCATTGACCCATACTACATTCATCAAGTATCTCTCAAACGTCATTACAACGACACAGAGGATAACTTGGTAAGGGCGTTAAGGTTTAACGAAACCAAAAGGGAAATACTATTTCCTTACAACTACGGGTGAGTGTTACTGTCTTGTACACATTCTATTTCGCTTACTCGATGTTAAGTGTATAATTGATGACTTATGCGTGCGCAGCTTCCACTTTATTCTGCTAATCATTAAACCTGACAAAGGAGTAGTACTTGTCATGGACTCGAAACGTAAACCCCTTGAGGAGTGGGCGGACATGCAGGAATGCCTCCAAGGGTAATTTCAATCATTATGGCACTATATCGGCAACTTTCCGTTCATTCCCTGGTAGCAAGCAATTAATATATAACTCCTTTATTCATTTTCTTTGCCGGACAGGGCTTGGAAACGGTTCACCGCCAAGGCTAGGGGTATTTGGGCGCCGAAGCTTACATTTGAACAAATAAGTGTAAGTTATCATGCTTGATTATTATTCCGCGCATCTCTTTGATTTTAGTTTCAATACCATTATCATGCTTGATTATTATTTTGATTGAACTCTGTTCTCGTAAAGTGCTTGAGGCAGGAACATGGGAATAATTTATGTGGATACTACGTTTGCGAGTTCATTCGCCAGACGACCCAAGAGCGATCCAAGAGCCGGTTCTTAGAACAACTTGAAGTACGTAAACAATATTCACAATTTTAGTTTATTGCCATCAATTGTGTTTAGTTTCATTCATATATATTGACCCCTTCTTTAAATTAGATCGAACGGCTGCGGGACGGTCTTCTACCACAAGATCGCGTACGCGCAATTCAAGAGGAAATTGCGGGATTCTTAGATGCAGAGGTCCTAGATCCAAAGAGAATACTATGGGCCGGTTAAAATGGGAGTGTAAAAGAGATGTATATATGCATGAAACTCGTGTGTACATTTAATATGTTCGACCAAGCACGACGAATGAGATGTGTGTAATATATTCATGACGATGATGTGTAATAGTGGTTCCTTCATTGCTGTATGTAGTACCATCGAATTGAGTGCGAGATGGAGAGCCGGCGAGTGAGAGATGAGCCGGCGAGTAGTACCTGCACAGAAATATCGAAGCTTGGCCTCGATATGCCGGCGAGTGAGAGATGGAGAGCACGTCGGCGATGCGAAGAAGGGGAGACGACGGAGGCACCGGCGAGAGGGAGAGGGGGCACCGGCGAGAGGGAGAGGTGGACCAAATAGACCCTAAACTCTAAATAAATAAAAAACAATCATTGGTCCCAGTTCGTAATACGAACCGGGACCAATGAGTCTCCCCCCACGCCCAGCCAGAACTGGCCACATGGACCAGCATTGGTCCCGGTTCGTGGGCCAACCGGGACCAGCATTGATCCCGACTGGCCAGTCCCGGTTCGACAACCGGGACTGAAAGCCCAGCCGAATCGGGACTACATACCATTTTTCTAGCAGTGAGGCCAATCTGTGCCCAGGGTTAGGCGTGCGCACGCCCTGCCTTGCCTTGAGCCGCGCGCGCTCCGTGGCTGGAAGGTTGTCCCACTCCCCTTTCCACGCGCACCACACCACATGGCCCCCGGTCTCGGTCAGCCCGTACCTGTGTCTGACCTCAAAGCCGATGGCCTCTGCGCGATGGAGCACCATGGCGGGCGGTGGCGCGCCGGCAGTCATGATCCGGACCTTCTCGTCTAGGAGGAGCTTCCGCACGCCCTCAGGCGCGTTGGCAAGCATGTAGAGCACGACGGACGCGCCACAGAGGTGCGTGACCCCGTGGCGGGCGATGGCGTCGTAGACCTCGGCAGCATCCACATGGCGGAGGCATACGTTGGTGCCGCCCACCAAGGCCATCCCCACCGGAAGCTCTAGCCGTTGGCATGGAACATGGGCAACGTCCACAGGTAGGACGGCCGGGGCGGCACCGACCAGTCCACGAGCGAGCTGAGGGTTACCAAGAAGATGCCACGATGGCTGTGCACGACCCCCTTGGGCGCAGCCGTGGTGCTAGAGGTGTAGTTCATCACCATTGGGTCCCACTCGCTCAAGGGCAGGAGCCATGCGAAGTCGGGGTCACAAGTCTGGACAAGCCTTTCGTACGTAGTAACGGAGGAGGACGCCGCAGGGAAGCCATTGTGCTCCACGAGGACGATAAGCGGCGTCGGGTGGCCGGGCGGCAGGAGGCGGATGGCGTCGTCGAGGAGCCGGGCCAGGGCCGGGTCGACAAAGACGAGCTTGGAGCAGGAGGCTCATGGGCACCGCGAAGTGAGCCTCGTACATGGCCGGCACGTTGGGCAGCAGCACGGACACCCTGGTGAAGAATCAGTTCGAATTCATCAGTTCCACCACGGCCGGCATAGATGCATGCCTGACGCAGGGCCAGGAGTACAAGCTTACGATGTCGCGGCGAGAGATGCCGAGGAAGACGAGGGCGGAAGCGAGGCGGAGGCAGCGGGGCAAAGTCTAGGACCAGGTGAAAACTGCGCCGTGGTAGACGACGGAGTGGCAGTCACCGAACACGGTGGCCGCGCGCTCAAGGAATCTGAGCGGCGTGATGGGGCATGAGTTGGCCTTGTTCGCACCCAGCTTCTCCATGTCCACCCGCTTGCTCGTACGTACGTCTGGCTGGACACGAGCCAACTCGGTCCGGCTCGGTCCGAGCCTGCAAAAAGCTCGAGCCGGAAATGCTGAGCCCCGAGCCAGCTCGACCCTGCTCGCGAGCCTCACATGGAAGCTCGGCCCGAGCCAGGCGAAAGCTCGGTCCAAAACGAGCCGGCTCGCGAGCCAAAGGCACAAGGTCACTGCCAGCTGGGTCCCACGGTGGAGTCTCAACCTCGGCGACGCTGGCGCCGGTGAGACCACGCACACGCAGTGGGAGTTGAACGGCATGGAATAAGAGCACGGCGGAGGAGCGAGCAGCAAGATGCTGGAGGCTGGCTACTTTGTGATGCCTGTTGCGGTGGCCTGCATCATGCTCGTGAGCCCGGGACGGAACCAAGCGACCAGAGCGGACGGAGCAGATCCGCCGGAGCAGAGCGACCAGGCGATCTATTGGAGGGTGGTGGGGTGGGGGTGGGGCGTGGCCGGCGGCGGGAGCACGGCGGCGGCGCATCTCTGCCTCGCTACCTCTCTGTTCTGTGGATGGGGATCAGAGGATCGATCGAATTAAACGTGTTTCTTGCTTGCCTTGCTCGACGTAACCTAGCGGGCCGCTCCTGCTGATGCTGGGCTGCGAAAAATTCTATTTCACATAAAAAAACGAGCTTCTCAGGCCGGGCCGAGCCGGGCCAAGCTCGGCCCCAGCTCGCTGAGGTCCAGGATTTCCAGCTGGGCTCGGTCAAAAAATGCGTACAGGCCAAGCCTGGCTCGGTGCGAGCCCACAAAAGCTTGGGCCGAGCCCAAAAGCTCGTGCCAAGCATCCAGCCAGATACGTACGTATGCCTCTCTAGTGTACGTGCCTGACCACTAAAAAGCCAATCTCAAAATGTATTTCTATATATGGAAGCGAAAATTTTAGTCGTGCCCCGCTTTATCTCTCGTGGTAGTGAGTCAGCTGGTTCTTCACTGCAGTTTGCGTTGGCTTGGAAAAAACTGCTGTAATGTTCTTTGTTAGCTTTCCTTTACCTGAACCTTATACTCCGTGCCTCTTTTGAGGCTGGATGCTGTAAGCTGAACGATTGAGTGCTTTTCCACTCTGTTTCATCTACTCGCTTCGTCCCAAAATAACTGTCTTAGATTTGTCAAAAAGTTGATGTATCTAGACATGAAACAAATATAGATACATTCATTTTTTGATAACTTTGAGACACTTATTTTGGGACGGAAGGAGTATTATATATTAAAAGCAAAATGAGGGAGTCTAATAAATACACCAGGTTAAGTCACATCATTTGAATTAATTATAGTATTTAGATCTAAAATATATGGCTAAGATTTAACAAGAAATTTATCGTTACGTAACCACAAGTTTCAGTTTGACACGTTCAATTTAGATCGGTCCTGTCGCAGTCTGGCCACGAGCTCCGGCGGCGCCCTCTCGGGGAGCTCGGTCCTGTCGGCATCCTTTGGGCTCGGGCAACGGCTTTGACCCTCATGGACTGGGTCAACTGCATGTAGCTGAGCGTCACCGGCGGGCCTCGATCCCAGGCTCAGGATCCTCAGCATCTCCCCTGACTGCGCACTCGTCGTGCGCCGCAGCGAGACGCCGAGACCTCCGTCCAGCCGCCGCCACTCACCACGTGCTCCTAGCTGCTCCGCGGGCGCTCCGACAGCGAGGTCACCGATCTGTGCAGAGATCCCACCCTCGGCGCCCGGGCCGGCGGCGCAACTATCTTCCTCAACACCAACAGCGATCGCGGCCGCGTCGAGGATGACGGCGACTGAACAGCCTGGTGGCCGGGGGGACCTGCCTGTGGGCGTCGTGGTATCTGGATCGAGATGGACACCCTCGGCTTGGCGGCACGGCCAGGTGTCTTGGGCGTAGCAGGGGCGACGACGTCCTTGTCCGGCCGAGGCGTGGTCTGGCACTCCTACGGCCTCGCTACTGCTGTCCACCGCTCCGACCAGCTCCACCCCCAGTTGGGGCAGCCATGCGACCGCGTGGGCGTAGCTCGTGCTGAAGA
Source organism: Poa pratensis (assembly GCA_947311845.1). NCBI lineage: Eukaryota > Viridiplantae > Streptophyta > Magnoliopsida > Poales > Poaceae > Poa > Poa pratensis. The sequence goes on from CAMZMU010000118.1 coordinate 4,595,555, forward strand.
AGACGAAGCAGGGTTCCCGTTCCTCCACTGCACGCAGGTACCGGACAGAGTTCAGGAAAAGAACATGAACACCGGACTGCAATGGCGATCACTACCTGATGAGAGAATGCGTATGACAGTGCCCTCTGCCGCTCGATGCAGCCTCCTGTTTCATCTCAAGCGTGGCCTCCATCTGCTAGACTGTTACTTGGACGGATGGCTGTGATCCCAGCCTTCACCAATCTGTTAGTACAACACACACTGGTCAGGCATTCGTACAACACACCAGAGAAATTTTCAGATATCCATGTACACTAGGATGAACAACAAATGCTGTTTCAATATATATTAGGGAAGCTCCACACATTTTCATTTTGAATTTGTTTTTGTAGTTTTTTGAACCACCTTGAAAAATATAGCATGTCATTTTAATTATTCCTTCTTTATTTTTAAATGCAAATTTTCTTAGTGCCAAAATAATGCATGATATGTAGCAAAAATGTTCGTATACATTAATTCTTTTTTTTTAGATTCAGATATATTAATTCTAAAGCGTTCAATTGACACGATCCAGATTGTCAAAATGTCAAGCACCAAATAATTTTGAGTGATCCAACCGTTTTTGTTATTTCGATCCGTATACATACAGGGCAAGAGGACAAAATAAATGCAAGGTCTGCTGATGGATTTATCTCCAAGAAAAATACTCTTTCTCTACTCTCCTGGAACAATCCCTCGTCCCAGCAAAACAAAAGCCACCGTCACCACTTCAATCTCTGGCTTATAGAGCCATCGCAATATTCCTTCCGTGGCTTCCTCTGCATCGAACCTCCATGCGTTGAGTTATTGCACAAAAAAATCCACATAGACCCTGCTATATTTTTTTCTACTTGTAAATTGTCCCGTGTAATTGTGAAGACGTGCGTTGCACGTACATGCCAACTAGTACTATTAAAAGAGTAAACTTTTGTTGTGCTGCGTTGATACATTAAATCTGAGGCGTTCAATATTTGATCAACGATCAAAATCAACTAACACAAATCATCAAATCCCGAATCGTTATTTGCCTCTGTTGTGCGTTTTGCACTTAGCCCTTATGAAATTTTAATATCAACCCGCAGTCCATGAAACAACTATGTCGTTCGATCGTTTCCTTCTCTTTTCTTCTACGACTCCTGTCGGCTCCCAACTTGCAGGCCCCTGCTAGCGCTCGCCGCCACGCCGGTCCCCACGAGCCACCGGACATGTTTTCCTCAGTGGTGCCCCTACCTTTATCCCAAAAAATAACCCTCCCCGTCCCCATCCTCACCCAGATTTGACCACCGGAGGACAGCAGCATGCTCTGTCGAGGCGGAGTTGTTTCCGCAATGCCGCCGTCAACCAGCATGCCAGACCTCAAATCTGCGTGCCGATTTCGATGGATGTAGTCCCGCTGCGCCTCCCGCTAGACTGCCGGTGAGGACCCCCATCCCGCCGTTGTGCTGGCTTTACCACAATACTGTTGTCCGTGGATTTGGTCTGGGTGCTCCTCTTGGAGGCTCGACGGTGCGGCGTCACTCGGATGCTGGTTGACGACCGGCGGGCTTGCCCTGACACGGCACCGCTGTGGCGGGCTTGCCCTGACGCGGCACCGCTGTCGACGTATTTTACCGGCCTGCATCTATCGCCGCACAGGCACACTGGCGTGCTTGGTACATGATGCGTCTAAGTTCTAACAGAGTCGCACGCCGACATCTCTCATGTCTGCATTTTCCTTTGGAGTTAGAGGCTACCACTGCTGGCCACCTGGACCTCCCGTGATGCATTATAGAAATCTTCGTTATTCTTACTCTTATGAGTGATGCTTTTGTTAGAATAATGCGTGGTATGGTGTGGCAAAAATTTGCATGCTAATTCATGGAAAGAGCTATCTTATCTTATGTGCTGAATATTTCTTCACGCCCCTGTTCAACTCTCAGGAATTGTTTTTTTCTGCTCATCAGGTGCTTGAGATAATGTGCACTACGGGTTTTGTCAGTGATTCACATTCTTATAAAGTGCTGATTCTAATACTGAGTTCAAGTGAACCATGTTTTCCCTATCGTACAGATTCTAAGTCACTGTAAAGAGCTAGGTCCACATTGTTTTACAAAAAATATGTCCTGCATCAATTTGTATGTAAAAGTTACTCTTAAGACAAAAATTATACCAAGTAACTTAACCATGGTGTTTCTTTTGTGTAGTGAGAATTGGTAGATGCATCTCTTTTTTTACTCCCTCCGCTCGGGAAAGGATGTCGCAAAAATGAACTAGCAAAAATGAACTATAGATAGTTCATTTTTGCGATATCCTTTTCCGAACGGAGGGAGTAGAACTTACGCTGCAGGAGTCACGCAAACACCTTCTGGTGGCCATAGACCGGTCCAATCTGGACAAGCTGAAGTAGATGTGCGACACGAAGCTGCAGAGAAGCTTGACGTGGAAACGGTGGCAACGACGTTGGCGCTGCCGGTGTAGCAACGGTGCCCGCTGCTCAGGGATGTGGGTGTGACGTTTATGTCATCATCCCCGGAAGTGTTTGGCCAATATCTTGGCATCACTTCATGCCATCTCATTAGGAAATGTCTTTATTTTCTAGGCTTATGATTAACTGTTTTGTTATCATATCAGTAGTACATTTAGTCCTTCCAAGAGTGAATTCATGCTTTTGGTTTTTCAAGTCTTAATTGAGCTGCACTTGCTTATGGCATACGGTGATGTATTAGTTAATCCAAAGCCTTGTACCATTGGAGGTACTTATATTAGCTGATTGTTTAGTGGAATGCGTGAGCAGTGGCCAGAGAAGGAAATTAATTATTTTCGTATAGATGTGTGTCTCCTTACCAAAGAGAATGAGAATGTTTTCACTAATGTGTGCTAGACATTAGTTTCATGTACACTTGTGTTGACTTGTACCAAGAAAATTAATCCATGTAAACCCTGGTATGGTCTTTTTTTACCTGTAAATTATCTCCTCTAATTGTGAAGACGTGCGTTGCACATACATGCCAACTAGTAACAGTCTAATTATTGAACGACACGATTATGTACTCCCGTACACCAACCGATCAGGCAATTTTAGAGAAAAGCTGATTGTACCATGCCAAGACTTGACTCTCTCCTATCTTTTTCTTTTGTGTAATTCCGGTACACGTGCAAAACTACCGATCGGGCATAGAAAAAAGCTGACCTGACTCTTCTTCTTCTTTTTCTTTTAAATACAGATCTGGAAAGGAACCAAGTGCATCTATTCACATAAAATAAAAAAACTACATATCCTAGTTAAAATATGGTGTATTCATACAGATGTGTGCACGATCAATAACAAAAAAATAATTACAAGAAAACGTTGAGTATGATGTAGATATAGTCACGGGAACAGTACTATGGTACCACCATGATTAAACAGACACTTACTCTACATTGTCGTCGTCAAGGAGTTTCGAAATTGACAAAGTTACCGATATTGGCTCGCTACCGACGCACATATTCAAAAGTGTGAATCTCTTTAATTATACACATATGACACAAAGCATGAGGTTTGATTAAAAAATAGCTATGGACGAACATATCCAAAAGTGCAAATCTATTTAATTATACACATGGCGCAAATCTTGATTTCTGATTAAAAATAGAAATACAAGCCACGAGAACCATCAGTTGTATGCACCACTGTGTGATAAGCGTTCATCTATAGAAGAACACGAATAATTAGGCGAAGCCAATGAACTTTTATTCACATACTAACCTATATACTTAAAACACATTAATTAAGGAGATTGATTATTGCCTCTCTCACCTCTCTGAGTCTGTATCTGTTGTTTAGTGAAAAGGAAAAATTAGAGATCAGCTTCGAGGCAAAAGGGACTTTAAATTTAAATAGCCTGTTACTTTATTATACACATCATAATTTTCTATATATTATAAAAGTAAGTCTGCTTTGGAAGATACGGTAGACGAGCACAATATGGTAGACAAAGATAGACATGCGAGAATTTGTGCGAAAAGCAAAATGATTTACATAGTTGTACTTTAGAAACTCATGATCAATAGACCTTTCTAACGCGTACAAAGTTGTATAATATAACTAAAACTCATCTTAATTTTGATTTCATGAGTATACTTTAACGTGGTATAAAACATCATCCAGTTTGCATAGTTTGAAGGTTTAAGATGAACAATGAATAGCAATAAAATGGGTTGTTCTCAGAATATATCACCGATAATATTTGCTTTTCACTCAAAATGATCTTCTACCATTTTCGTTGAAATAATTCTAGATTCATTATCAATTATTAGTTCTTATAATTTTTCTATCGATGTAGGATTTTTATTTTTAAGAACTGAAACTAAGAACTTATTTCTATAAGCCACACTTAGCCGGAAGTAAAAATTGCTTTGAGTGTAACCTTTTGGAAAATAATTATGTCTAATGAGTTCCTATGGTTTTCATATGTTGTGATAAAGTACACTTTTTTGTCAGTTCCATTGGTGTTTTTTTTGTTTATCAGGTTTCCTATTCCTAAAATTTAATAGGAGACATCATTAGATTTGAACATGTAGAAAATTATGACCGATTAAGACGCCAAAAAAAATGTTGTTGATACGTAATCATTTTTCATGACACGATAAATACAAGTGAACAAGAGCGTATAATTATTGTGTTGAATAGTGGGTTTAGTAGTGAGAGAGTTAAATCATGCGAATAAAATCATCGATCTAAAGTATTGGATGGTATGAGGATGGTGCAACGAGCAATAAGAACCTGATGGCTAGAGTTTTGTTGTGCAACTAAAATTATTATTTGTGTTAACATGAAATAAATTGGTGACAAGTTAAAATGTTGAAACTTTGTACCATACAACTGTTTGTTTTTGTTAACCTTAGTATGCTAAATGAAACCATATGCCATCACAATCCATTTATTCATTGTTACATGATAAATTAAGTATGTGTCAGCAAAAAAGTGCGATGAGAAATAGAGAATGATGTGAAGAGAGTTAAAATATATATTAAAATAGCTTCACCTACGGTTAAAAGTAAACTACGTTCAAAAAAAATGTGCCATGGTGTTTTTTGGAAATGTGAGAATAGCTCCTCTTCCATAAATTGAGTGGTTTCACGTTTGTGATGTTTTATCAACCATAATATGTTTGACAGTTATAGAATGCTATGATTTGTATTTTTGTATTTCCAATATCTATGAAACCACAATATAGTTCATAAACATATTTAATAAGCTAAAGACGATGCCCTCGCATTTGCGAGGGCCACCTGGCTAGTTTTAATAAAAATGGAACGGGAAACCCCTATTTTCTAAAACAAATCCGGGTTTTTGGTGGCGAGTGATCCACGAGTTGAAACCCGTGTGCCGTCATGTTCTAAACAGACGTCATATATGGAGGAAATAGCGTTCTGCAAAACATGTGGTGCTGAGAAAGCAATTTTTTCTTTTTTTTTGATAGTGGATCTTCCCAGCGTGTGAACAACGCAAATTACAGAAAGGAGTACAGACGCACGCCGAAGAACAAAGAAGAAAGAAACTCAGAACAACAGCGACAACGCCAAGGAGAACCTGGAGCCTTGACCGCTGAACCACCGCACCACCTGCTAGCAACCTCATCGTCGCCGGAGAGGAAGCCCAGGCCGCCGCCACGCCCCGGAGAGAGAGCACCCCCACTCTTGTAGAAGACCGCATGAGCCGTCCGCCGCAGGCGACGAAACCAAGCACGTTGAACACGCACGGCCATGGTGCTTCCTCCCCGCTTCCGCCCATCTTCCATCAAACCTGCACTGAGCACGACCTTCTCTTTACCGGAGCCGTCGCCGAGAAACCAAGCACGCCATGAAACTCCCCCCTCGCCACCACGGTAGGGGAGAGCACGACGAACCAAGGCCTTCAGAAAACAGAGCAAGCTGAACCATGCGCACCTCCCCTCGCCACCACGGCCGGCCGGAGAAGGCAGAGCAGCGCTCGAAAAGCCGGCGAGCACCTCCGTGAACCACGAGATGAAGCTCCTGTACAGACGACCAGGACGGCCGCACCACCCCCAGATCCTCCACAGCAGGGCCAGAGCCCACCCTGCCATGACGAAGAGAAGAACTGGGGACAAAAGCTCGACACGAAGAACGCCATCTCCGCAACGGCGAGCACGTAGAGAGCACCCACTCTCTCTGGATCGACAGATCCGAGAGTACCAACTTCCAGCAGCTCGCCGACTCCGCAACAGGCATTGTCGGGGAGGGGACAGAGCGCCAGCACCATTTTTCCAAGATGACGCCGCCGCCGCCACCTCGCCGCGCCACCAGGAGCCACTACCCTACTATGTACACACCTCAGGCATGGATCCGGGGTCCCCCCCACTCTCCCGCCACCGCAGCGGCGGCCGGAGAGGGAGGGGACCGACAGATCGGCCGTCGACGGCTCGAGGGGACGAGAGGAACTCCCTTTTCGCCTCTTCTGAACAGTAACGGGGAGGGGAACGGGAGGGAGGAAGAAAGCAATTTTTTTCCTGAAACGAGGCAGAAGCCTTTTAAATCTATTATATACTAAAAGCAATATATATATAATCCACATATGTTAGAAATATATAATCCGTTGATTTTGGTTGTAACGGTTGATATTAAATATAAAAAATTACTTACAACTTTAATTATTAATTAGGTACAAATATATTATTTTCAACACGTACAGAGAAACACTTAGCTTGCGTCCCGGAAAACCCCGTTTCCTGCAAAGGATTCCATCGATCGAATCGATCTGCTGGCCTTGCTGGGCCGGACCATGCAGCTGAGAGAAGAGAGGGGGAGAAAATGGGCCAGGAAATTTGCCCCAGGAAGAAAAGGACGAAAAGAAAGAAAAAGAAAAAAAGGAGATGGGCTTAAATTTTTTGTCCCATCCGGCCAGGAATTAAGCAAAGGTTTTTTTAAAACAACATAGAATTGACTTTTGGCAAATTTTGAACGTGGACTTCTCCCCTAAAATCTAAAATCAAACATTTAATTCAATTCTAATATAACTCAAATTTAATCTAATAATTTAGAAAATATCATATTAATCTGATTAATTTCATATAATAGAAATTTTTCTCAGAAAGTTTCGTACTTTGTAAAAGTTTTTAAAATTCGAGAAAACTGGAATTTACGGATGAGCAAATAATTTTACACGGGATCATGTAGCGATGGAAAGTGTCGTTCGAGATATTAAATCCAGTATATTTGAGGCTTCAATATACGGGGTTCCAAACTGAGCCACCATGTTGAGCCAAATCATCCAAATTATGCCGATATTTGAAACTAAAATTTATGGTTAAAACTCAACATAAAATATTAGTTATGTAGCCTGTTTGACACGGCTAATGTTGAGAAGATAAGTGTCGGACATGGACTGCCGTCATCAAGCAATCAGAATTCCCAAGCACTTCCCGGCATGTGGAAGAATTATTTTGATTGAATGTTGAATATCGATCTTGACTCATAGAAACTTCGTTCGAAAATGCAACACTTCCTAAAAATTGTGATGTCGAGCATCTTTATTTGTGATTGCTAATTCATAATAAATTATATAGAATTATCGTTTGTTCAATGAATAGATGCATTAGATCCGTCATGAAAATACTTTACAAAAATATCCCAGCTATTTTTATGCATATACTTGAAACTTCAAAATCTAAATATTATCTATTTTGAGACAGGTGACGTATTTTCTCTAGCAATTTTTGTTATGATTTAACATTTTAGTCCTATTTCCCCAAAAAACTTCCGTTAATTTGTAAGTTGGTTTACCCAACCTCTTCTAAAATACAAATAGTGTGGATGTCGAAGGGTTAGAGACCCTGTCAGGCCATCAAATAACATGATTAGACATCTAAAAATGGATTCAACTTCCTGTCTATGTCAAGGATCGACAACTGTGAAATCCATGTTCTTTCGAGAATCTATCTAATAGGTGGGTCTCCGCCAACAATTTTATTAGTTTGGGAAAACATATCACTAATTGTGATGTCGAGCATCTCTATTTGTGATTGCTAATTCATAATAAATTGTTTAGAATTATCGTTTGTTGAATGAATAGATGCATTAGATCCGTCATGAAAATACTTTACAAAAATATCTCAACTATTTTTATGCATATACTTGAAACTGAAAACTCTAAATATTATCTATTTTGAGACAGGTGACCTATTTTCTCTAGCAATTTTTGTTGTAATTTAACCTTTTAGTCCTATCCCCCACCCAAAACCTTTCGTTAATTTTTTAGTTGGTTTACCCAGCCTCTTCTAAAATACAAATAGTGTGGATGTCAAAGGGTTACTCAACGTATAGGGCCATCTAATAACATGATTAGACATCAAAAAATGGATTCAACTTCTCTGTCTCTGTCAGGGACCGACAACTGTGACATCCATGTTCTTCCAAGAATCTATCTAATAGGTGGGTATCTGCCAACAATTTTATTAGTTTGAGAAAAAATCTCACTATTGGTTGAACAATAGTCTCGGTTTAGGGGTTTAAGTAAACCAGAGAGAAGTAATTTAAGCACACAAATGTGCAGATACAAAAGCTTAGGTAGAAAGAAACAATAAAAACAGTGTATAGAAAAAATGGATAACGTTTTTGTCCAGTTTAGCACACTTTATGTTTTATGGGATTTGAATGTCTTTTCCATATTTCTTTTGGTCGCAAGTTTCACCTGCCAGAATGGGTAAAGGTAGGTTGGGCGTATTCCATATCAAACATGCATGGTTTGGCAAGTCATACCCGGTATTGCCTATTAGTAAGATATCATTGAGAAATAGAGGAATATGACATAAAGAGGCTGCAATAAAATAGACCAGATGATAAATGAAACCTGCTATTAATTTCATTCGAAAATCATGGGTACTAAAATTGATTCGTTCACTTTGATTTTATATAGGAAACTATAGACCAATAGGAAATAAATACGCAAACATATTATTAGTACAAAATTTACATGTGTTCACAAACTTTGTTTTTTCTTATATTATATTTATTTTATTACTAGGAACATAATACGCGCAACATGTTACCAACATAATTTCTTTTATTTTGAAAATGCGGAAACTCTTTTCCAGTAAAAATAAATTCACAGATCATGTTTTTAGTATGAGTTGGTTAAGCTTCAAACAAAGGTCAAAATTGATCTAGCGAGCATTACAAATTAGTTTGGTTGCTGTTCTCAAAGCCTTACCTCTGAATGTATAAATAAGATATCGATAAAAAAGTTTTAATACGATGATATTTTTCACAAAACATTTCGTAAATCTTTAATCTCATTTAATTGTTATCTAACCATTCACAAAATAAACATGAGAAATAAATATCTTCATAACACCAAATTATATAAATGAAGCTCACAACAAACTACAAGTGATAACTCTTTAATCTCATTTATTTGCAATATCACCACTCGCACAATAAAACGTAAACTTCACACCTTAAACATAGCTTACATATCTGAATGGTGTGTATTTTATAACAAATAAGGTAAACGTCAGAAACAAATATCTTAATAACACCAAATTATATAACCGAAACTTTCGGCGAACTACAAGTGGTGCCCTCGCACCCCTATGCTAGCAGACATGATACGGCCGAATGCAAAAGAAAAAAAGTCATACAGATCAGGGCCTTCTCAAAGAGAGAAAAGTATCTCCATTGTTGCGATCAACTGTTATGGCGCGAGTAAAATCAGTTACCAATGTAAAGATTCCTGTGCTGCATCGCAGGTCACGGGCTACGGACCTGATTCAAGGAAATCTGGTGTCAAAGAAGCGGCAGGTGTCATCTTATGTGGCTGTTGCGTCGTGTGGACAGGACAAAATGCGGTCCGGCACGGAAGTGAAGGTCCTTCCGTGTCAGCGTCGGTGAAATGGGTAATGGATACTACCTATGACTTTGCGCAGTAGGGGCCAGTAAATCAAAAGCCTAGCTGGAGGAAGCTATTGCCGAGAACAATAAAATTAAGTATTGATACGGCATTTCGAGAAGATATGAGGCTGGGCTCTACGGGCTTGGTTACAAGAGGTCATGAAGGTAAGGGGCTAGGCTATCTGTTACGTCACATCCAGGAGTGCTCTGACTATGGAGACACAGGCAATTCTTGATGCAGTTCGACTGGTGTTGGAGCACCATCACCAACATGTTGGGATTGACACAGATGCTCGTGCGGGTTTGAAGCTGATGGTAGATCCTAGTGGCGGCAAATCAGAAATTGCCTGCACCTGCCAAGAAATAAACGAGCTAAGTGGTTTTTTGCTAGCATCAAGTTCATGTATATTAGGCGTCTCGCTAATGAGGAGGACCACTTTTTTTTTATAAAAGGGCAGCCTGGCCTCTGCATCAAAGTGATCCATATGAGGAGGACCACTTGTGTGCGAAACTAGTGAATCAAGCAGCTACATTAATCATATAGTGGGATTACATTCCTTAAAGTCAGGAAATTCGTTTCATTCATGTGTTTACAACTTTACATGCACCACTATTCAAAAGTCGCATTTTGAAAAGTCATTTTTTTTAAATGGATATATATTTGGACATTCTATGTTCGCACATAAAGTTTCAAAAAAATCTATCTATTATATACTAAAAGCAAAATGAGACAATTTTTCGAGGCAAAACGTTAATCCACATCATCAGAATTAATTTTAACGGTTAGATCTAAAATATACGGCTAAGATGTAACAAGAAATTTGTTGTTACCTAACCACAATTTTTTGTTTGACACGTTTAATCTGGATGTACACAAGCCGTGGATCTGAAAAAAAAGACGTAACATGTTTATTATGAATGTACGTGGATCTAGAAAAAAAGAGACCCAAGCAGGTACGTACTATCAACTCATCGCAAGCCAATAGCACGCAAAACGAAAAAAAAAACTAGCTGCTTACGTTCCACCCAAAAAAAAATGTGACACATAGCTAGATACCTATCTTGGATTGGCTAGGTGTATCGAATCTAAACAAAATTGGACATATCTTTTGTGTACAATTCATAGCATCATGTCAAGTGCTATTTCAAAGTAAACTTGACATGTCGCGATCCAAAAAAAAACCTACTGCTCCGGCTAGAATATGGTGATACACGTACAACAAAAGAAAATACCGTCTTTCTTTTTTTGAGAAAGTAAAAATTCTTCTCTCGTAGTACTTGAGTATACTAATATATCCAAAATATAAGGCGCATTTTAAATTTCACTTATCAACTTGACGAATAATTTTAATCACAAAATTAGTATATTGACATATGAAATTGAAGAATTTTGTAAGACGAGCAACAAAGACCAACACAAAAATAGCGTGTCTTATATTTTTGGATGGAGGGAGTATATATGTAATATGTTTGTGCATGAGTGAACCAAAAATGATAAGATAACTACATGGTTTTTTCTAATCATACGGTGCGATATCAACATACACACGAGTACACTACCACCATATGCGCGCGCACACACACATATAGTCTACTGACGAACAGTGTTGTGGGTCTTTAATATTTGCGCAGCTACCACTATTGACGGTATTTTCGTTTGCCGTTTACAATATAATCTACTTTAGCCAGACAAGTATGGTGCAAAAACATATGTTTCATCCCTGGTGCTGGTGCTGGGTTCGAGCACCTTCCTACCCATCTAACTACACATCGAATCTCCAACAAATAATTACACTTATAATGTATTGAGTACAAAATATACACGGAGATAATAATATTTGACAATAAATTTAATGAAAACATTATGCTCAAGGATTCCTAGTATCCCGGCACACAATCCACACAAGCTATACTAAATACCGAAGTCGGGAAGTTTCAACATTGACGAAGACACCACTAAGCTATCGATAAGAATGCCACTTTCCATTTAAAAGATAATCTCCCTAACGAGAGACACACAGTAAAAAATTAGGGTGTTCATATGCGGTGATTAGAAAGACAAGCACCTGTCTAGCTATCCAACCACCCGTTGGTTCTCTGAAACATCTACATTTCTAATATGGAGTTTAAAACATAGAAGAGTAGCTCATGGAAAACATTCTTTGCAGGCTGCGCATCTTAATGTGATAAGACTTAGGTTAATTATAAAAACATGGTTCCTGATTGTTTATTTTGTTAACTCTATGCATCTAGACCATATTGGCACATCACCATTGATAAAATAACTAACACCGGAAATAATCAGGTAATTATCAAATAAATGTGTTGTATGATAAAATCATAGTATATAGTAAAACTTGAAAAATAGAGAGATAATAGAAATTTCTATAAAACCGCCAACCTTCCGATTGTCGATTTGTTTGATCCCATTTTAAATAGTTTTTGGACCCTAAGTAAAAAATTTAAAAAATTTAAAATAGAGACATGCATACAAAGTAGGGATCAAATAATATGTGGACCTAGAACCGATAGCGATCATGGAAAATGCAATGGTCGCGCATAGGAAGTGACAAAAGGCGTGAAGAGGAGTTATATTGAGAGACTAGATAGGATATAATGTTAATATAGGTCTGACGTGGAATCCTAATGAATCTCATAGTTGTTATAGGTTCATTATTATCCAGGGTGTTGACCTGTGGTGATTAGGGATATAACCTGCCTTCTAACCATAAAACCACACCTTAGTTCTTTAAGATATATGCATTTCTAACTATCATTTGAAAACATGAAACAACATTTTAATGGTGAATATTTAGTATACCCCAAAATCATAAAAATTACCTAGAAATTAAAGATATATGTGATATATTATTTACTATATCATTTTTGTTGGTGTTAGAAAATTCAAAATTCTCACTGTTATTTCAACCAAAATACATTTTTTTGTAACTATATATATAATACGGACATTAATCTCGCCTACTAATCTAACATCATACAAAAAATACAGGAATGTTTACTAATATAATATCGCACAAATAGTATACATGGGCGTTTATAGAAATGACGTAATAATCGTTGGCCTAGATATTAATGTTGTTTGAAAATACTACGTATTTGCATATGCCATCTTTAAGTTTATGGTGGTAGAGCCGTATTATTTCTTAGGACATAATGTGATGTTAATAAAAGCACAATGTAATTTCTTGCAGCCAGATAGTGCCCTCGCATTTGCGAGGGCGATGATGCTAGTTGAGTTAAAAGACAAATTCCGGTTCTCCAAAATGACTTTTCAAAAGAATTTTTTTGGTCTTCTTACATAGTCCACGAGGAATATGTTTTTTCCGCAAAACTTTGTGTGTAGATATAGAATGTTCAGATGTATACTCAACATTTGTTTGAAATTTGTTGACTTTTTAAATTGCATCTAAAATGTATCTTTTTCAAGGGTTGCATCTGTATTTATAAGTCAAAACACCGTGTTTGGTGAACTGGGCTAAGGTTTGCCGGACTAAAACAATTTGAGGGCTCGGCATCAAAGACATGTAGGCATGTAGGCAGGGCCTTGCGGCTGAGATGGTTATGGTACGAGTGCGACGAGCACGAAATTGGGGCCTTTGCTAGAATTGGGGCCTGAAGACTTTGCAGAAAATCAAATTTATTTTGTGGCTTCTACTCAAGAACAGAAATTGGACATCTCGGATCTATTGGCTCGAAGGGGTTGGCGTCGGTCGGCTAGCTGTTGTTTCTCCGACCAGCTAGTGTTGGAGTCCGCAGCGCAGATTCTGCTTCAGTGTCCTTTTGCCAAGGAGGTTTGGTTAAAGACAACCGAGGACATGCCGAGAGTGGTGGCTGCTCTGTCAAGGACTGGTGGCGTAGCATCTGTCGTCAACCAGCAAAGGCGATGCGCTTGAAAGAGACAGGTGGGGCGGCGTGTGTGGCCTGGAACCTATGGAAGGAAGCAATGGTAGGATTTTTCAGGGCATTTTGCTGTCGCCGAGTAGGACTCTGACTCTAATTTGAGATGATGTCTCCCTCATTAGAGAGGCCTTTTGAGAGTAATCCTTTTCTGTCTTTTAGCTCAGGGCGAGGGACTCTGTTCCCTCTTCTGGAACTCTCAAAATCTTGTAACTTTCTCTCCCCATAAATGCATTGGTCTGCAGGTTCCTCGTAAAAAAACACATTTTTTTTTGACGAAAAGGCAGCCTGGCCTGCTTTTCATTGCAATTAGGAGAAGGTACAAGAAGTACAAGGCAGAAACTCAAAGAAAAACAAGTGAAAAGAAAACTAAGAGGACAAAGAAACCAAGTGCTGTCGAACGCAGCTAGGGGAACAGACTATGGTTATCAGTCTGGCTCTCTGGGTCGCAGCAGCAGATCAAAGTTTTTTGATCGCCCGTGGTTGATGAACCAAGGATGTCCAACTCTTCCGTTGACGTTGCGGCCTTGACAGGGTGGTTGTGTGCAGCCAATCTTGAAGGCTGATGACGTTATTGTCCGGAGCGAGCGTAGGCCGCAGCCTGGCTGTGGTGATGATCTTCCTGATGACAGTGGCAACGGCGCAGTTGGCAAGGAGGTGAACTGCCGTTTCAGGTTCAGAGAGGCAAAGCACGCAGGCTGCATTGTGCGGCCAACCTTTCTTCATGAAACAGTCAGCCGTATTGCATTTTCCAAGGACTGCCAGCCAAGCAAACAGGCGGCATTTGAGCGGCGCCTCGCTGCTCCAAATCAGCTGTGCTTAGTTGCAGCGGATGGAGCCTTCAAACTGTAGTTTGTAAGCAGAGGTGGCGGAATAGGCGCCATCAGATGTCCCGCGCCAGGTGAAAGTGTCCTGTGTCTGCAGCTGCAACTCGATATTTGAGAAATTGGTAAATGCATGAGCCATTTGCCGTTTGTGATAGCCTGCTTGACTGTCAGGTTACGCAGCGTGCAGCATTGGAACAGATCAGGAACTAGGTCGACGAAGCATTATCCTCCAAGCCGTCGCCAAAAGCTGATTTTGGCGCCGTCGCCAAGGTTGAAGCTTACTGCAGCTTTGAATAAGGCGGCAACGTGCTTGTCAGTAGTGAGAGGCAGCTCGAGCCAAGGTTTGTCGGTTGCCGTCCATTGCTGCTAGAACCAGCGGACGCGCAGGGCCGTGGACTTGCGATGTAAATCAGTGATTCCGAGACCCCCTAATTCTCGCGGTCGACAGACGGTTGCCCAACGAACTAAACACTTGCCACCAGTAGCAATCTCATCATTATTCCACAAGAAGCCTCTTCGTAGCTTGTCAACAGCTTTGATCAGCCACCTAGGAGAAGTTCCCCTTATTACATCCTTTGACTTTCCCAGCTAATAGATGTGAATAGCAGACAAGACATGTTTGACCAGCAGTAGGCGTGCATCCTAGGAGAAGTTCCCCTTATTACATCCTTTGATTTTCCCAGCTAATTTATCAAGTATGTGCTACAGGTCGCTTTTGGTCAGTCGCTTGTCTGACAGATGTAGTCCCTGGTAAGTGCAGGGGAAGTTCTGAACTGGGCATTGGAGGGCAGTGGCAATGGCAGCAACATCGAGTAAAGGCCAGAGGCATCACCGAAGCCTTTGAGCAGCAACTGAACAGATTTCAACTCTTGATGGCACAGCTATGTGAAGTTAACAACGTCGTCTGCGTACAATGAGATTCTTTTTTTAGGCAGCAAGTATCTGTTTGTTTTGAGTGCAGCAGCTCTGTCACCAACCTCGAAGAGCACGGCTAGGATGTCTGAGGCAATGACAGAGAGCAAGGGGGACAGTGGGTCTCCTTGCCACAGACCTCTCTTGTGGAAGAATCTGTCGGTGAGCTCGCCGTTCACAATGATTCTGGTGGAAACAGTTAGGAAGAGGCAAGCAATCAAATCTCTCCACTTGATGCCAAAACCTTTCGCTTCAAGAACTTCCAAGAGAAATTCCCGGAGATTGAATCAAATGCCTTATGCAAATCCAACTTGAGCAGCAATACATTGCTCTTCTTCTGTCTGAATAGTCTGGGCTGTGCCCGAACGAAGACAAAATTGTCATGGATCACGCGGTTCTTGATGAAGCCGCTCTGACATGGGTTAACCAATTTGTGCATCCGGGGTGTGCGGAGAGCAAGGATCTTAGTGAAGAGCTTGGCGATAAAGTGTACAATGCTGATGGGTCGGAAATCTTTTGGATGAGCAGCGTCAGGTGTTTAAGGTACCTGTGTCATTGTTGCAGAATTCAGCAGATGGAGATGCCTCGATGTTTTGCATTCGAGGGCACGCACTGCACTTACCAGGTCTGGCTGAATGGTTGCCCAACACTTCTTGAAAAAGTGCAGTGAAGTCGTCGGGTCCCGGCGCCTTATCTGACGGCAGATCCATAACATCAGCTCTGTCCTCCTCCGGAGAGATGGGAGCTTCCTGGTCTGCTAGGTCGAGCTTGGTGATTCCCATGGCTTCAAGGTTGAGAGTACTGTGTCTCGTGCGTGTTTCGCCCAGCATAGACTGAAAAAAATGCAGAATGGCCTCCTCTTTTACCTGCTGTTCACTATGCACATTGCCATCGATCTCGATGCGGTGGATGTAACTCTTGCGTCCACTGGTCGAGGCCTTCGCGTGGAAGAAGTGTGTGCTTGCGTCACCCTTTTTAATCCATTGCATCCTAGAACGTTGCCTCCACATGGTTCTTTGCACAGCTGCGATCCCAAGACGGTTAACATTCAGCATAGCTCTTATTGCCTCGGCAATAACTCTGTACAAAAACTTTCAGCAGAGCCGCTGCACTCAAAACAAACAGATACTTGCTGCCTAAAAAAAGAATCTCGTTGTACGCAGACGACGTTGTTATCTTCACGACCGACCCCGGAGACTTTGTTCCTGGGCAGTAGTTGGAAACTTGTAAGTTTTGCCTTTCTTATTGCCTGGGCAATAACTCTGTACAAAAACTTCATTTCTATCTAAACGGGTGGCAGGATCGACTGCTTTTAAATTCAAAAACTTTCAGCATAGCTCTGAATTGGATCTCTGCAGGGGATAGCTGTCTAATGTCCATAGTCTGATCGAGCTGAAGGATTAATTCACTGGTTATCACAGCATGAAGCTCCAGGTCTGAAAAAATTGCACACGGTTGTTTTAGAGTATACCATGTGCATTGTCCAGAGCTTTGCATACGGTTTTGTAATTTTGCCGCATGGGATGGACCCCCTCCATCGCACACGGTTTTTATAAACCGTGTGGGACGGACACGGGCGTAACCGTGTGCAATGGGTGTTTTCAGCCGTACGCGATTTCCATATCTGTACTAGTGTATGTACGCCACTAGTAACTTGTTACTGGTAGTGTGGGGTCTGGCCACACAACCAGTAGTTTTTACAAGGGGCGCAATAGCGAGGGCGTGCGGCCATGCTACTAGTAAGCAAAGTTAGCACGCTACTTGTAAGCTTTTTCATACTGATGTCTCACCATTTTTTTTTCATAAAGGGAATTTTATTACTTAAAAGTTTTAAGTATTACACCCGGCCTCTGCATAGATAGGATGCACACAGCCACAAGTTCACGAGTACCCAATGTTGAAATTAAAAAGACGAATTACATATCATAATGAGAAATTGTAAAGCCGCCTAAGATGATGGTAGGTCGATCCGGAGACTATGTTGCCATCCATGCCGGGAGAATAACTCCCTGGCCGCAGCCTCCAAACGGCACGCCACCTCCAAAAACAAGTCTCGCTACTCCACACGTTGCAGAGCTGACCATGCTCGTAGCGTCGCTGTACACCGATAGATAACCTGCATAAAAGAAGCATTTATATCGTTAAAAATCTTGTCATTTCTACATAGTCACAACGACCAAATAACGGCAATCGCTCCCATCCTACTGAAGAGTTTAAACCTAGGATCCACCCCGTTTAACCAGTTGCCAAAAATGTTTGCAACAGTACACGGTGGATGTAAGGTAGAACCTATCTGGACGGCTGACCATATAGACCTGGCGAACTCGCACTGAAAGAATAAGTGTGAAATGGTCTCGTCGTGATGACAGAAGACACACTTTTTATTTCCGTGCCAATTGCGTTTGGCAAGGTTATCTTTTGTAAGAATTACACCTCGACGTAGATACCACACAAACACTTTAGTTTTAAGCGGGATCTTCATCTTCCAAATTTTGTTATTATCCCTAATAGCGACTGGTACTTCGGGTAAAATTAATGCTCTATACATAGAATCAACCGTGAATTTACCATTCTTTGTAAGATTCCGTTGAAATTTATCTGGACCTTCCGACAAATGGATGGAATCCAAACGGATGAGCAAAGCATTCCAGGATGCTTGACTTGTTCCAAATAAACTTCTCCTGAACGAAACATTTGGTGGGGATGTACCCAGCACCGTAGCGATCGTGTCGCTCTTGTTTCGTAAAATAGCATACAGAGCCGAATATTGTTCTCTAAGAGTGGATTGGCCTAGCCATTTATCCTCCCAGAAGCGAATTTCCAATCCATCCCTAATTGAGAAAGATCCATGTGAAAAGAAGAACTTCTTCGTAGCCATAAGGCCTGCCCAGAAGTGCGAATCGCCAGGTTTCCAATGAACCTGAGATACGGCTTGGGATCCCACATACTTTCTCCTAAGGAGGGTTTGCCAAACTCCATCTTCAGAAAGAAGCTTGAAGAGCCATTTACCTAGCAAAGCCCTTTTCTTGACCTCAAGGTCATGAACTCCGAACCCTTCTTGGTCTTTAGGACAGCAAACCACACTCCAGGTAGTCAGCCGATATTTTTTCTTCTCACAATCCCCTTGCCAAAAGAATCTAGACCGGAAGTAATCCAATCATTTTAAGACTCCTTTGGGTAGTTGGAAGAATTAACTCATATACAGTACCATGTTCGTTAGTACCGAATTTATGAGAAACAATCTTCCACCCAGGTATAAGAGTTTGCCTTTCTAGCTATTTAAACGTATTTGAAGTCTTTCCTCCACCTTTTTCCACTCAGCATTTGAAAGTCTCCGATAATGAATCGGAATACCCAAATAGTTGATAGGAAATTGTCTTTGCACACAGCCGAAGAGTTCAGCATACAAGGTGGCGTTTTCTTGAGCCTCGCAAAAGCAAAACAGTTCACTTTTATGGAAATTAACCTTAAGATCCGAAAGTTGCTCGAATGCTGACAAAATCAGCTTTAGGTTACGAGCTTTTTCGATGTCATGTTCCAAAAAAAGAATTGCGTCGTCAGCATATTGAAGAATCGATAAACCACCATCGACTAGATGTGGAATCACTCCTTCAATTTGGCCCTCAGTTTTAGCGCGCTCGATCAAGATAGCCAATATATCAGCCACTACATTAAATAGTATTGGCGATAACGGGTCACCTTGTCTTAGGCCTTTTTTCGTTTGAAAGAATTTTCCAGTGTCATCATTAGCTTTAATGGCTACACTTCCTCCCGAAACAAAGTTATCTATTAACGCTCTCTACTCAGTAGAAAAACCTTTCATTCTGAGGGTCTGTTGAAGAAAAGACCAGTTCACTTTATCATAAGCTTTCTCAAAATCAATTTTAAGAATTACCCCATTCAGCTTTTTTCTATGTAGTTCGTGAACTGTTTCATGATGGATCGCCACCCCCATCTAGGATGTTACGACCTTGCATAAAAGCTGTCTGAGATGGACGAACCACATGATCTGCGACACTGTACAATCGAATCGTAGCAACTTTGGTAAATAAATTAAAACTAACGTTAAGGAGGCATATAGGTCTGTATTGTTGAATCCTTTCTTCCTCATTAACCTTAGGTAATAAAATTATCTCAACAAAATTGAGACGAAACAACTCTAGTTGTCCATCATGAAGACACGCGAACAGTTGTAGTAAATCAGACTTGATAACATCCCAAAAGTTCTGGTAGAACTCGGCCGGGAAGCCATCACACTACTAGGAAACAGGCCATCTGTGGCGCACCCATTTTGCCTTTCTGTGGCGCATGGTGGGTGCGCCACATATAGCCCGCCACTAAATTGTAATTCTGTGGCGCATGTGGGGGTGCGCCACAGAAAGACCAAGTTTCAGTGGCGCACCCAGCCCAATGCGCCACGGAAATATTTCAGTGACGCATCTGTCATCCATGCTCCACAGAATTACATGCGCCACAGAAAAAAAAACATGCGCCACAGAATACATTACAAGTATTTCCGATTTGTTGCTGCCTGCTGTATAAATACAGGTATATGATACCCGATGACGTAGTTACCTGCGTCAAAAGAATATGGGTTAGGTTGAGACTCCAAGTGCAGAGTGTGTAGTAAGTGGAAGACGTGTTTTCCCCACGAGGGGTGACTCGAGGGTTTAATATCGAACTCTCGGGGAATCAGTAGTGAAGATTTATCTTTCCTATCCTTCTTTTGGTTACCTACAAAACAAAGTAAATATTTTGGTCCTCAACCTCACCTAGTGGTTGTCAAGCACAAGGTGTGAGAATGATATCAAGACAATGCAAACAATAAATAAATATGTAATGGTGGTAAATAAATATGCAAGGATGGTGGTGGCAATGATAAATGATATTTTTGGGTTTTATATGATGAATGCAAGATGTAAAAGTGTTTTTGTATTTTTGGATTTTTAAATGGCAGAAAATGGTAAAGTGGTAAAAGTTGTTGGAAAGGTGTTTCTTATGATTAAAAATGGACCGGGGTTCATGGTTTCACAAATGCACTCTCTCTTTAATAAAGTGGTAGACAATGGAACACTAGATTTGACATATGAGATTGCAACACAACAGTTTAATGACAAGTTATTAATTATACGGGCATCACGTCCTATCATAGAGACATTTTGGTTATTAGTCTCTCTTATACTCCACCAAGATGCGAACTAAATCATAACACCTCAGTAATTAAGATAACTCAGAGTATAGCAATAAGTATCATGACATGAATTTAAAATAAGAACATGCTAGATCTAGCCATGGAGTAGTGGCAATGGTCATACCCACATCTCCAGTAGCATGGTATTTCTTTTTATCCCTAGTGAGTCAACAAAGTAAGGTAGAGATACCCAAGTTGATCGCAGAACTTTCTCTCACGTTCACTGCACTAGCCATCCCCCCGTTACTCCAACTAATGCACACGTTCCCCCTCACATGCTCTCATAAACATGCTTGATCATAACAAGTACACAAGAACGGGGTACATAATATGCATTTACTTTCATAACTGAAACAAAACCATTGCAATCTCAAACATATATTAACTCATAAAAAGATCCACCACAAAGGTATTACATAGATGATCATAATCATGTTCAGCAGCTCATACGGTACTAATTAGTGAAGCTCAAGAGAGAGGAGAGATACATAAGTTACTTCCACGAACCCATAGTCCAGAGGTGGACTACTCCCTCTTCATCATGGAGACGGTGGAGAAGTCGGTGGAGAAGGTGGAGACCACACCGGCAGCACCCCGCCGGAGTTTTCCCCCTCCAATATGCAGCTCCAGGTCTCTGTTTCGGTGTTTCTGTATTTCTGCGGCGCTCCCTCCAGAGAACGTCGGGGGGCTATTTTTATAGGCGGTTTTAGGTCAAAACCAAGTCGGTGGAGGAAAGATCGACGGCAACGGAGCTTCGAGGCCCAAAAGGAGGGGTCCCACTGTAACAGCCCAAGTTGTGAACCTAAAAACCTGTTTAAATTTTTTTGCTTTTGAGTTAATTGCATCATGGCATCCTTGCATAACCATGTCCCTCTCGAGTTAACATCAGTTGCTTTGAAATGTTGTTAAGTTGCTGAAACCATTTGCGCTATTGTTCTAACAAACTTCAGCAATGAAGTCACTCAACCTCGCTCACCCAAGTTACTTCGACATTTTTGGAATCGACAAGGAAGTTCCAAAGAACTCAGGGAATCCGGTAGCAGATCCGGAATCATCCGGACCTGAACCCGGATCTCATCCGGTGCCAGAACCGGAAAATTCCGGAATCCATACCGGATGAACCAGACCAGCATCGTCTTCATCCTGTAGCGACCGAGCTCGTCGCTCGCGCCGCACCAGCTCGATGCCGGGCTCCTCGCTGCCCCCACCTGCAAGAGAGAAGAGCAAGCCCAGGAGGCCATGCCCACTCCATCCCCGACCTTATCCTCCCCGTTCTCCCTCGCTCTCTCCTCTCCAACGAGCTCGAACCCTAGCCGCCATGGCCGCCGAGCTCGACGCCGTCGATTGAGGAGCCCCCGAGCGAATCGAAGACCGCAGGGAGCTCCGCCGTGTCCTCCTCTCCATCCCTGCCGAAGGAATCGAGCCGGGGCCGCCCGCATTGTCGCCGCCGTGCTCGTCTTCTCCAACTCCGGCCGCCGGACGTCGGTCACGATTCCGGCCATCTCCGCCCACCCCCGACCTCGCCAAGCCCTCCCACGAGCTCAGGGTGAGCACATGACCATCCCCAGTGCCCTCCGTTCCTCCTATTCGCTCTCGTTCGTCGAATCGCAGTAGGAGTAGCACGTTCCAGTTGAACTGGAAAACCCGGTGTCAATCCCGGAATTTTCCGGATTCTATACCGGATTAGTGAAATGGCTACTGGACTCGCACGTCTTCACCCGGATTATACCCGGTTTACACCCGGAAATATTTCCGGATGAATTAAATTCCGGTGCAAAACCCGGATTTCACCGGATCTGAAACCGGATCTGCACCCGGTGCCAGACCCGGAAATTTCCGGACTGGGATCCGGATACCCCAGTTTTTAACCTGTTTCAATTGTAATGCTTTCTAACCTGAATCCCCCTCCTAGTACCTGTTACAAGCATGTCTAATCACCCTAAACTTTGCACCTCTCACATGATCATGTCATATCATCTACAAGTTAAATCCTAGGGTCTCAACTACGTTAATCAACAAGTAAAGATGATTCCTTACTTAACTCCACGGTGTATTCAAAGTGTGTCCCCACTAAGCACCCAAACTCCGTTTAAATTGAATAGTTGAATCATCCTCCTCTCGGGGATTTAAATTGACATGTCATCATGTGTTTGTGCATTGCATTTGCTAAAGTTTGTGTGGTGATTGATTGTTCTTCCGTTGCTATGCCTCGATAGATCAAGCAGCCGGGGTTACACCGCAATACCCCGACGATCCGTACTACCAGCACGTTGAGCAAGGCAAGCGTAATCCCCCCTCTGAGCATGTCTTATCCTATTTTCCGCAAATATTTTTCTCCACTATAATATTGCATGCGGTTCTAAATGTCTTTTTGCTTGGATTAGAGTATCCTATAGAATGCATTAAGATTCCGATGCCAATGCCTGTTTTCCCCTCCTATTACCATAGGTTTGCATTGTTGGCCTGATATAATTATTATGCTATGCAAGTGCTTAGCCATGCTTAGTGAATTGCCTAGTGGTACTATGGTGGTACATGCTGGAAACAGGTGTTGACTTGTGACAGCAATGTGATGATGGAGAAATTGTGGAGACATGGATAATAAAATGCTAAAGGTGGGGATGAGAGGCCACATGGGATGTGGTGGGTTGTCTCGTTCTCACCGCCTAGGTGCGAGTTCTGGACCTCCTGAACCAAGACTGAGCGCGCTTCCTTTCGGTGGGGTATATGGAGCCCTCGTCGACCGACTAACTTGAGCGGGACTAGCCAGGGTCCTCTAGTTTGGCTTTCCATTTGCGTGTGCGTTGAGATGGTGGCCAAGACTGAGACGAGGATGGTGGTGTTTAGGAAAATGAGTGGCCACAGGGCGGGGTGTGTGATCCTGGCAGCCCTGTCCCCACTGATGATCCTGGGTTAGTCCTTAACAAGGTAAAGGTTGTAACCGTTCCCACTCAGCCGGCTTTCCCCGGAAGAGAGCTACGTGTAGGCAATGAGCCGGGCGGTACCGAAGGTAAACACAGTGCACCCCTGCAGGGTTAATCTTTTCGAAAAGCCGTGTCCACGGTTACGGACGACTTGGGAATGGACGCTGATCATAGAATAACTTTAACGGAATGATTAAAAACTGGGTACTAAAGGTACCACCTCACGATTGCAAGGTGAGCTTCCTCGAGGGTGATTCGGGGAGGTGCCTTTGATGAACAGGTACTATGGTTGATCATGAAAAAGGTGATCAAAGAAAAGAGTTACTTCTTACCCCTTTTCAAAATACTCTGAATAGTCGATGCCTTTGAGTTATGTTTTCATAAATAAAATCAGCTTTATGCAAAACAGCCATAAAACCTTGAGAGCCAATCATCGAGCATATATTAGCTCTTAATCTTGCGAGTTCGTCGAACTCAACGTCGTTTGCTTATTTCAGGAGAGGACTTCACCGACCTCGAAGGTGGGTTCTTTGTGGACGTCGACGAGTAGTCTGGGGTTCCCAGGTGGCAACTTGGGACATCTCGGAATAGCTGGCGCTGTGATGTTATCTGTAGGCCTCTTAGGCCATATTTGGATCTTGTTGTTAGACAACTTAATTCGCTTCCGCATCTTGTAATGTTGGGTCTGTGACCTCTGGTTGTCATTTGCTATCTTTCTCTGTATAAGAGTTGAACTATATGATTTGTGTCGTAGAGTCTGTGATGTGCCAGTTGTTCCACAAGTCTTGATCTTACTATTATGCTTTGATAGTTGTGCCTGTGTTAAGGCATCAATCGGGGTGTTGCGTTGTCTGGAGTGAGGTGTACCCAGCAACGCCTGCCAAAGGTTTTGGCCGGGGATTGGTAAACCCGTAACCTCCGGTTGTATCGCTTAACCAGTGACACACAGCATCACTGTATAGCAGTCGGGTCGGGGCGCCACACCCACGCGGCCCATGTTCCTGGCCGCGTGGGCCCACCTATCTTGGCACTCGGGTCTCCGCTTGTTTGCTTCCTTCGCTCCTAAGTGTTCTTCCTTCCAACAATTGACGCTCATAAATTTGCAGGTCATTTGGACGTCGTTTGGTTCCCTGAAACATTAAAATATAGAAATAGAGTTTTCTGCCTGTGCAGGGTTAATTCCATAAAAATAGGAAACATGTCAAATATTCCCAAAATCATTATAAAACAGTGATATAACCCATATATGATGCAAATATGACTGGAATATAAGTAAAATAATGCAAAGTTCATGTATGCATTTTACATTCATCAACATCCCCAAGCTTAACCTATACTCGTTCTCGAGTATGAAGGTGATAAAACTAACATGGACTTTGCATTTTAATACTATCAAAGGATATCAAAGATGATTATAATTGCTACATAGAGTCAAATGATTCATTCTTAAAAGGAGTAGCAATATACAAGATAGATTATGAAGTGATATCAAGTATTCAATGCAAGGATGTTCAATGATAATTCACAAAGTGTAACATAAAAGAAAGTACTATGGACCACATGTATATGCATAATGAGAAGAAAGAACATCCTATAATGGCCATAGAGTATTGATGAAAATCTGAATATAAAAGGTGGACACTTTGGAAAGATATATATATGAGTAGAGGTAAAGCATAATAAGTTTAATCTAACTTCTGAACTTCTCTACTTAAGTTAATGATTGTAATGTGGTAATCCTTGGTGTCAAGCTCTCATTCCTCTATCATAGCATATTGAATGATCAAGTTTAAAGTGAAAGCAAATATGAATAGTGTGCTTGACAAAGTACAGGCTGAAAGTCTCATGCCCCTTGAATACAAGTACCTACTCCATGTGTTACTCATCTTGGGAAACAAAGCAAGTTCAAGTTAAATATCATTGTAAGTAATAATAGTATCATTAAGAGCGTTAACTGGGGTACCTCTTGTCCCAGGATATGGAACAAGCCCATATCAAAATGACAAGATAAACAAACACAATGAACAATCTCAACACCCTTTCTATTTACCATTAGATAGCTTTTTATTGTAAGGTGTATCACAGAAGGTTCACCATAGCATGTAAGTAAATTTCCACCATGAATGATGCATGGCTTAGATTAGCGGCCCAGGCGTCTCTCTAACCATTTATACAAACTCATTTAAACTCACTTCATTTCCACATTTATTTCACCCATGGTAAGCATCCATAAACGAAAGTACATGATATCAACTAAATGAAATGAAGTGCATGTTGAAAGCTTGCCATGTGACAGCACATATGAGCTAACTCTCAACCAAAAACATTTGTCAAGCCCACAACATCATAATTTTAATCACAATGGATCATGTTTATTTAATGCAATGAAAGTAAAGTGTGCATCAAGTTCGAGAGAGCTCTATAACCAACTTTTCCCATAACAATCAATAACACAAGCATTTTCATTCAGAGTTATAGATAACACAAAATAACATGATAAACATACTCAGAATAGCATAAAGCTAATAGGTATATATGGTGGACTCACTGGAATAACTTTGGTTGAAGGTGTTGGAAACAAGTTTTTACTTGTTGGAATTTTTGGGCTAGCAAAAGGGAGAAAGTTGACCATCTGAATGCATGCATGAGTGTACATAGAACTAACCAATCCATGTTAAACAAAGTATAATAACATTCAGCATCAAAACATGAATAAAAGATAGCTCTTGATAAAATACTTGCAAATTATTACTCATTAACAAGCTCATAAATCATGCAACTATATGTATCTTTTAAAATCAACTCCAACATCCCTTTTCCCAATCTAATAATATCATCCAACATAAATCAACCGAAATTTCCAGTAGCTCTCTCATATATAAATGATAGTGTGGTGGTCTCACAAAATAAAAATCAAACCAAAACAAACAAAAAGACGCTCCAAGTTTATGCGATAAAGTGTTTCGATCGAAAAATAGAAGTTAGACGTGTGCAAACCGAGAGTGTGTAGGTCCAGTGGGGTGGTCTTCACATCCCCAAGCTTATGGTCTTCACCATCCTTGGATAGCTCTTGGTGCATCTCCTCTAATCCCTGTGAAAAAACTTCAAAACACCGTTTCTCCCATTTCTTTTCGGTGGGGTGCATTAGTAGTGATAGACAAATAGATTTCTTGCTGCATAAAATCCTTAGACAAAAATTTATATGAATGTCCAGAAAGTGTATAATGTTGTATGCCTATTCATAAACTCAATTGGATCAAAAAGATTCAAGTTAAAAGTTTAAAGCATGCATCAAACAAAATGGGACAGAATCTGTCCAGAAAAACAGCAGCAGCAAAACGTATTTTTCTACCCTACTTAAACACCTCACAAAAATTGAATGCAGAGGATGAAAAGTTGCAACTACAGTTCAAATTACAGCTCAATCGGAGTTACAAAATAGGAATTAAAAATCAAACCGTGCACAGACTCGTGTAGGAATAAAATCTCCGAATGCAAATTGTCGTTGGTTTGTCACGTCAGGTGTCATAGATGACTTCGTAGGTGTGGGATTACGTGGGGCAAGCATCTCCGAGCTTGGGATCACAGGAACAAAGATAAACACAGATTTACCTAGGTTCGGCCCCCTCAATGTGAGGTAAAAGACCTACTTCCTGTCTATCCTAGATTGGTATTGATATGATAATCGAGGTGTTACAATGGAGGCGATCCGATCTGGGACTCGCCGTATGAGCTAGGGTTTAGGGCTTGATAGCTTGACCCGCTCTAAGTCCTGTGAGTCCTCTTTATATACACAGAGGCTCGCTAGGTTACAAAAGGAAACTTCCCCCATAAGGAATACGTCCACAGAGGCCTACTCTGAGACTACTTGGTCTTCACGTCCTCCGGGATATGTCTTCTAGATCTTTCCCCTTATGGCGGTTCAATATTGGGCTTGCTCCCAAGTGGGCCTTTGTCTGTGCGAGTAAGTCGCACTGGGCCGCGGGTTAATCCAGAAAGTATTCCCCCGACATTAGCCCCCTAGCGTGGCCTGAACTTCATAGTATTTCTTGATCTTGAATGTTTAGGCTGCGCTTTTCCTTGTTTCGCGACTTATAATTGTGCAGGATTGGCCTTGACTCGCACCTGGAAGATCATCTGACTTCGTGAGCTTCTTTGTTAGAGTAGCCTGAATAGCTTCAGAACTTGATGATGATCCATCTTCAAATTTTTGATGATAATATGATGTAGCCCCCAAGGATTGAGAGGATGTAATGTAGTAATCATCTCAATTCTTCTCAGAGAACTCTGAAGGTCATCACCTGTAACTTAATATCATGAATAAAACAATTGTTAAGATACAAGTAATTGTAATTGGTGTTGCCGTACTATAAGCAGTACATCGACCTCTAGTTAGGCCATCTGAATCCTTAAGTGGGCACTCGCGCGACTCAGTATTTCCTAGGAACATGTGTGTTCAGGGTCGACAGCGGCCATGATAGGCAATCAAGCTCGATTGACGCCACACCCCAGTACTTTGGCCACATAATGCGAGTAGCAATCCAACTTAAGGTAAATTTGATAATTGCCAATAAGTTGGTTGTTTCAGGGTAACAAAGCCCCCAAGAAACATAATGATATGGCCATGATAGGCTAAGCTATGATAAGCTTTGATTATGATGACACATAAGGTCTCGCCTAGGTGGCAACCGAGTGTTATACAGAGGGTTGGATCGCGCGTAGGTGGCGATCCATGGTGATACATGGGGTCGGTCGCGCCTAGGTGGCGACCAGAAATGATACAAAGTTTACGGCCGCGCCTAGGTGGCAGCCGGTTTCTGATACAAGGGTCGATCGCGCCTGGGTGGCGATCAGATGTTGCATAGGTCGCGCCTAGGTGGCGACCAAAGTTGAAGTTCTAGCCCTGAGTGGTTGTGATGATACTTAGCTATAAAGCTGGAAAGTTGAAGTTCTTATGTATAGTATGGTCGCAGGTGTGCGACGTTCCAAGGACGAGGTGCCTCGACACGATCCTCGAAATCATGGCGTTCGCTGCTTTCTTCCCTTACATCCAGTAGGTAGTACGACCCATTGTTTAGCTTCTTGCTGATGATGTAGGGTCCTTCCCATGGAGAAGACAACTTATGCATTCCCTTGTGATCTTGTTTAAGTCGCAGTACTAGGTCACCTTCTTGAAAGGTGCGGGCTTTGATGCGTTTGGCATGATAGCGTCGCAAGTCTTGTTGATATACTGCTGACCTTGATGCTGCCAAGTCTCTAACCTCTTCTAATGTGTCCACCGAGTCTTGCCGAGCTATCTCATTATCTGTCTCGATGTAAGCCGCAATTCTTGGTGAATCATGTATGATATCGCTGGGCATGACTGCTTCTGCTCCATAGACCATGAAATATGGTGTAAATCCTGTGGATCTGTTAGGGGTTGTTCTTAAACTCCACAGTACTGCTGGCAGTTCTTCCACCCAACATCCTGGAGATGCTTCGACCTTTCAATAAGGCGCAGCTTAATTCCATGGAGAATTTCCTGGTTAGCTCGCTCAGCTTGTCCATTGCTCTGCGGGTGTGCTACTGACGTGAGGTCCAATCTTATCCCATTGTCTGCGCAAAATATCTGTGTAGCCCCTTCAGAGGTGTTGCTCCCATTGTCTGTAATGATACTATGGGGGTACCCGAAGCGGAATATGACCTTCTTCAAGAACTTGACTGCTGTTTCAGCCTCACAATCTCCCACAGGTTCTGCTTCTATCCATTTTGTGAATTTGTCCACCATGACCAGGAGGTGAGTTTTTCCGTTTGAAGACCGTCTGAAGGGCCCTACCATGTCAAAACCCCATACGGCAAAAAGCCATGTGATGGGTATTGTGCGAAGTGCTTGAGCTGGCATATGATCTTGCCTAGCGTATCTTTGACATCCATCGCACACTCTGACAATTTGCTCTGTGTCTGCTAATGCTGTTAACCAGAAGAATCCATGTCGGAACGCCTTTGCCACCAAAGATCTTGATGAAGCATGATGGCCACAATCGCCTGAATGAATTTCGTGCAAGATTTTTCGTCCCTCTTCTGGTGAGACACATCTTTGGAATGCTCCTGACACGCTGCTCTTGTATAATTCGTTGTTGATGATTGTATAGGCCTTTGATCGTCATATGATTTTGCGCGCCTCAATCTCATCGTCTGGCAGCACTCCGTGACTTAAATATGCCATGTATTTTTCTGTCCATCCTGGCTGTTCATGCAGGGCTGCGACTAAACTTGAATCGTTGTAACACCCTGAAAATTGAACCCAGATTTTAGTGGTGTTTTCCGACACCTGAAAAACTTTTCCTCTTATTCTAAATATTTCTCCAAAACTTTTGAAGATGAATTGACTTGGAGATTGCTTTCTCGAAATTTCCCATAAGCCCACAAACCACTCCATCACCCCTGATAATTTTTGTGCTCAGGTTTTCTCCGAAAAACCCTGGCCCTAATTATCGGAACCTTTTAATCCTTTTCTTCCACCTACAAAAGGAAAGCCCATTTCCATAGCTCTAAAAATTCCACCAAAAATACCAGAGGACCCCATGTCCATATAAAGACAACCCATGCAAAAATATTGCATACTCCAATGCAATATTTCCAAGTTAGCCAATAATTTCAAAACTGCCATTTCTAGTCCAGAAATGTTTTAACCAAGCTAGGACCTCCAATAATTCTGATAAATTCAGGGAATGCATATTTTGGCATTTCCTCCATTTCATCTTTCGGAGACAAACTCATTTGAGTAATATTTAGATCACTTCCTTTGTAAGCCCAAATAGATGCCATTTTGAGTTCTTCAAGCAAACCCACACCTAGAAAATTCCTATGGCCATGATACTTGAACATATTGACCACATGGTCCTTAGACACACAAATCCAGGAGATCACCCCAAGGTGAAGCAAGGAACACCATTTTTCCTAAATCATGCCATTATGGTCATTTTTGGCCATCTTGTGGAAAACCAATTTCTCATCATCCAAATGACCTCAAACTCCTTAGACACCCTCCCCTGACCAAAACAACCCATGCCTAATTTTTGGGAATTTTTCTTTGATGTGCAAGGCCCCTGTCATTTCATCGAACACCTTCGGTGTTTTTAGTTTTCTGTAAATCTTACACTACAAAGTTTCGAATCCTTGGATGATTTTTATTGTGTTGTGTTTTTCTCGACATTACGAACCCAGTAGTGAAGACCATTCTCCTTTTGGACCTCCGAGTCACCGGGAACGCGACGATGCCGCCCGCGTCGAGCTCTGGACGTCCGGAACGCGCGATTAGCAAACCTAACCTTCCGATTACTGTTCTGCTGGTGGTGAATCTCCTTCCACAGTATCACCTCGTGCTCCCCTATAGCTTCAACTAGGAAGAACTATCCTTGCCCTCCCTTATCATCTCCCTGTGGCCACAGGAACGTTGATGGAGACCGAAGCCTCCATGGTTGACAGCCACCAAATTCTTCTCCTCCCCCCTATTTAAAGCCACCCCGAGCCCCTGCTGTGGTGCACCTCACTCCCCTCACCTCACCCTCCACTCTCAGCCCCTCTGTACACCCTTGAACCAGCAAAGGAAAGGAGAAGCCGTGCGGTCTCCCGCCATTGCCGCGAGCTCCAAGCTCACGGGCACGTGGCCCCCTTTCTCCCAAGCCCTTCCCCAGCCGCTTTCTCCCCCCCATCGGCCGCATCTGCCGTCCCAAGCTGGCCGAGCAGCACGGCGGAGGAGCCGCCCGTGCCTGACTCCGCCATGGCCGAAGCTCGAGGGCTTGGCAGCGCCGCGCCCATGGCTTCCCCCTTCCGCCAGAGCTCCTCCCTGGTCCCGGTGGGCCATGGCACGCCTGTTCCCCCTCCTCCCCCTGGCCGGCCGGCGCACCAGCGGTCGGCAGTGAGCCCACCCGAGTGCTGCACCTGCGCGAGCTCGGGAAACGAAGACCCCGTCGATCCCCTCTTTTTTCTTTTCCACCGAATCTTTTTTTTCTTTTCCTCTGGCCTGGGCACAGCCCAGCAGCAGCAGCAGATCACGCCCAGCTCAGCCCACTGGGCGCTGGCGCCAGCGCGCGCTGCGCACAGCACAGCATGGCCGCGGCCCATTAGCGGCCCATCCATTTTTTTCCCGCGGCAGTTTTTCTTTTCCTGCTGCAGGAATTTTCAAACGGCAATATCACTTGAACCGTAAGTCCGTTTTCGGCGATTCAAATTTCTAAATTTGTATCTCGACGGGCTCTTTCTGGTGGTACTGATATCATCTCATTCAAAAATAGTTTTATTGGGTGCCCTTGTGTGAGTGCAATCCGGAGTCCGGGTAAAGCAGCTATCGACACCCCACGCTGCGGGTTCACCCCGACCTTTCCAAGCCCAGCGGATCCCCGTCTTCGAAGGCAAGCTAACCCCTTGCTATGAACCGTCCCGCGATGTTGTTTGTATTTACTTGTTGCCATGTTGAGTGTTTATAATTGTTTGTGTTCGGTATGTGATGTCGATCTGTTATTGTTGTGTTCAATATGTTACTTCGAATACTGCTCCTGCCATGTTTCATTCATCATCATGTATGCATTAGAATGACGTGTGAATTAATTGTGCGCCTCGCACTTGCGCGGCTTTGTCGAACCCTCTAAATAAACAACTATAAAACCTGCGTTCCTATGAGTGTTTGCTTCTTCTCCTTCGCCGAGGTGAGGAGCGGACGAATGTCGTCTTATGATCCTCGGAGTTGGGGGCATTTGCCAAAAGAGTTATTTGCTTCTTCTCCCTCCGTCAAACGTGGTTGGCGTAAGCCCGCCTAGACTCGACGCTTGGGACATTTGCTTTCCATTTGGTTCTTTTTGGCCAAGATTGCTGACACCACGTCGGGTTAATCCTTGAGTGGAATGGATGCTTTCTTTTTTATGAATGTTTTCGGTTCATTGTTTGGAGGCTACATGCCTCACCAACTTTGTAATTAATCTGCGAGGGCACTGGCTGGAGGAACCGCCACAGTCGTCCGATTGACCCACTGGGTTATATTTTGTAGTTGATCTGTGAAGGCGCTTGCCAGCGGAAGACCGCTGCCACAGTCTTCCGGTCGACGTTTCTTTTTCCTTGTCAAACGAGAAGGCGCTTGCTAGCGGAAGACCGCTACCACAGTCATCCGGTTGACATTTCTTTTCTTTTGTCAAACGAGAAGGCGCTGGTCGGCGGGTTCGCCGCCGTAGTCTTCCGGTTGACGTTCTTTTTATTTTGCTAAGTTTGGACATGGATACTACTATTGCTTGATTTATTGTGTTGCTAATAATTTGTCGTGTGATCATATATTATGATATTGTGATTGTTGCGTTGGACTAATCCTCTTGGTTTGGAATTGTGAATGATGGAACTTGATTAAATGAAACACCCCTCCAAACAACGATAGGGTCAGTCCACGGTGCCACTAATCTGAACATCGAAAGCACTGCCACTGTCGCTCACATGGGCGGGCCTTGACCTACGTAACCTATTGAGCCTCCTTTGACGCCACCATTTTGGCAAGTCTAGTCGGTACCATAGTTGGTCGGGGCTAGTCTTGCGAAGGTTCCGGAGCTAGGCGTCGCTCATGGGTTGGGGACGTGCCGGATTCACTTCTGCATAAGGCATAGAGTTATGTCGGTGGCTATACAGGGAGTGTCTTGGTAGCGTGAACGGTCGGGTGAGTGTATCTTACTGAGTTCGCCTTAAGGATGATATCCTAAAGTACCGGCTGAGTGTGGTGCACTTAGGTGGGTGGTATCTGCAACCTCTCGAGAGTGTCAAATCTGGATGTCTTGTCTCAGTCCAAGGTTATGGAACAACAGTTCAGTGTCGGTCACACTGTGTGTCTTTGTCGTGTCAGGAGGTTAAACCTAAGGCTTGTTTGAGAGAAAGATGAACAACCTGATTTCACTAAATGAACAATAAGATGATGCAGGGAATGTTACTTGTGATGTGAATGGGATGGCGGTGTGATGCGTTGGAAGCCTATAGTTAGGGCAGAGCCAACATCAACCGTGCATGCCCCGGGAGATAGCCAGAGTTGGCTGGATTGATAGCCAGAGTTGGCTGGAGTGATAGCCAGAGTTGGCTAGAGGCTTGGAAGCCTGATTGTGTTGACAGGAGTAATTGTAAGATTTGGTACCAACTGAGACACTCGTCTACTCGTCACAGGTAATCTCTTTGTTTGACTGTCGGTGCACGATCCAACCCCACCTGGCTTGGACTCTGTACTGATGATAACCCCATTGCTTGCTTATGACATGTTAGGTTGTCAATGCCATGCTACTTTTATATCATGTATCTAGATTACACCATGCCATGTTGTAGGATTTTATTTCCAATGTATATCTTGTTGCATGATTGTTGGAATGTTTGTAGTAAGTGGCGATCCTTGCTGAGTGCATACAAATGTACTCACGGGCCTTGTGATTGTGGCCAGGTTTTGTCGAGGATTCATCTTCCACCTTAGTAAGTATTTGAAGCAAGAGCGTGCTAGGATCAGTAGCCCAGCCAGAACCTGTGGAGTGGAGCCGCTCCAAGCCGTAGCCTCTCATATGTCTTCCGTTGCCAGTTAAAACTCTGTATCGTGCCATGCTGGGATTGATATTTTGTCATTCCTTGATGGCCTTGTAAACCATTTGTAGCACTGATGTTCCTGATTGTGTAATGATTTCTATTATGTTACATTGTTGTGACGTGCGGCCAGTTATCTTGGGATGGCGCACGGGACGACTGCCTCTCTGGCAGGATGTGCCAGGGAGGGGTGTCACAGACATGGTATCAGAGCACCAGGCTGGCTGTAGACTACCCTAGCATGGAAAACCCCGCCTTACTTTTGCCCGACAGTGAGCCCGATGGATTTGACCCATCTCCGCCTAACTGGCATGGCTGGTGTCGGTCAATAGTATGGTACAGAAGGACTTGTCCCATTCCCCGAGAGAGGCTCACCGATTTCTTCCATGAGAAGGAATCGACACAACCAAGCTTATATGAGACCCAGTCCTAGCTGCCGTTTAACCCCACCCTCGCCTGCTACCCTTAGCATTCAAACTCTCTAGAGGCAGGATCCCACAAAGGAATCCCGCATTCTCACCTCATCCTACACCCAGAGCCAGAGGCCATCCAGCAGAGTAGAACCCCTGTTTAGTCTGAGTGACGCTTGTACGTTGGTAGGTGAGAAGCCGTGAGCTTGTTTGTTTTGTTGTCTGTTTTCTGGTTGATGTCGAATCAACCCGAAATAAAACTTGGTGTTCTTATCCTCTGGTTAACCACTTGGTTGACACATGATGGAACGTCATGATATTTCCTCAGTTAAAGGTTTTAAGGAAATGACAGATCACTTAAACAGGGACAACATATGTGAACCCAGACGCATATGCCCACCTGTGAATTAATGCAAACCTTGAATGTGATTATTCTGTAGTATGCAAATTATTTTGTGTGTGTTGCACAAGTTTAACTATTAAGTGGAAGTATTTAATGTGACACTGTAACCACGGTGCCTCGCTCACTTGATGTTAATTCGTGTGTAGGTTTGTAAAACCACCTACTTGGTGTTATACATGGTTCCCCACTTGGGATAGATCATGTGCCACACTCAAGTAAAAAGTTTTGTCGATTGTTTAGTAGTTATTGTGTGCTTATAAGCCGGTATGGTTGAAATCATTATGCCATACTGCTGCAACCGTTTTGTTTAGGACATAAACTGCAGAAATATTTTATAAAATGATGTTTTGCTACAAGTAGAAATTCTTGTATCCCTGCCATTTAATCTTGCTGCAAGACATGAACTGTACACGGATGGACAATTTCCGAAATTGATGATGCAAGTTCTACCCCAACTAGGACACCGCGACTACTTCAACGTGAAGAGGTACCCCGAGACGTGTTATTTTCCTCGTATCCCGGAGTTCTATAGGGAAAATTTCTTTGCAAAAATAAACTTTGGGAATAGCTCTATCCCACAAAATTTTGGTGTTTGTGATCCCACTCTTGTGGCGCGAACATCGTTGTTTGAAAACAAACCTTGTTTCTTTTTCCAACTGGTATATACATGAAAGGGGCACCTGCCATGTATGTATAGCTTTGGAAAAATAAAACCTTTTGTTGTACGCACATGAAAGGGGCACCTGTCGTGTGTGTATAACTTTTCAAAAATAAAACTTTAAGAGAAGGTTATGATTAGCATATCCCTGCCTTTTGTTTATAAAGGTTTTTGAGTTCTTACTCACCCCAGTTGATCTTGTTAGATTATTTGATAATTTGGTTGTAGATCTTGTATGATCTTGCCCTGTTTGTGCAAAACCTTAGATTTTAAATTCATAAGCATGTGAG